>JACXGJ010000824.1:15912-104206 GCA_016801105.1 Esox niger | reverse complement strand
ATTGGGGAACCTACTTATGTTGAATGTTTGTGCACGTAGTTGTGGTTTATTTTGGTTGTTAGCCGTAGGCTATAGTTCACCCAGTCATTGTGTCTGTTTTGAGTTTGTTTCTTTCTTTAATTAAAGTATGGATCATTATTTCTCAAACAGCCGTTCTGCCTCTGCTTTTCTGTCCTCCCACACCGGACACTATGACACATCTCCAAAATTGTAGACCTTGTGAGGCGATCCCGGTCTATCAATAGTGGTCCAAGGAAGGACAAGCGGTGAACGGGAGTCATGGGCGGCCAAGGATCATTGATGCACGTGGGGAGCGAAGGCTGGCTTGTGTATATAAATACAATACAGACAAGCTACTGTGGCTCAAATTGCTGAAAAAGCTAATGCTGGTACTGATATAAAGGTTGCAGAACACTCAATGCATTGCAGTTTGTTGTGTATGTGGCTGCATAGTCACAGACCAGTCAGGGTACCCATGCTGACCCCTGTCCACTGCCAAAAGTGCCTACAATGGGCATGTGAGCATCAGAACTGGACCGTGGAGCAATGGAAGAAGATGTCTTGGTTTAAGAGATCACATTTTCTTTTACATCACATGGATGGCCGGGTGCGTGGGCGTCACTAACCTGGACAACACATGGCACTAGGATGCATTATGGGAAGGAGGCAAGCTGGTAGAGGCAGTGGGATGCTTTGGGCCATGTTCTGCTGGGAAACCATGGGTGCTGACATTCATATGGATGTCACCTACCTAAGCATTGTTGTAGACTTTTCATGGCAACGGTATTCCCTGATGCCATTGGTCTTTTTCAGCATGATAATGTGCCCTGCCACAAAGCAAAAATGGTTCACGAATGGTTTGAGGAACACAACAACGAGTTCAAGGTGTTGAGTAAGCCTCCAACTTCCCCAGATCTCAATCCGATCGAGCATCTGTGATATGTGTTGGACAAACAGGTCCGATCCACAAACAGGTCGGACACCACCTCGCAACTTACAGGACTTAAAGGATCTGCTGCTGACGTCTTGGTGCTAAATATCACAGCACACCTTCAGACGTCTAGTGGAGTCCATGCCTCAATGGGTTAGGGCTGTTTTGGCGGCAAAAGGGGGACTACACATTATTAGGTAGGTGGTCATAATGTTATGGCTGATAGGTGTATACAGTGGGGCAAAAAAGTATTTAGTCAGCCACCAATTGTGCAAGTTCTCCCACTTAAAAAGATGAGAGGCCTGTAATTTTCATCATAGGTACATTTAACTATGAGAGTCAGAATGAGAAAAAAATTCCAGAGAATCACATTATAGGATTTCTAATGAATTTATTGGTAAATTCCTCAGCAAAATTTAAGTATTTCAAGTATTTTGTCACCTACAAACAAGCAAGATTTCTGTCTCTCACAGACCTGTAACTTCTTCTTTAAGAGGCTCCTCTGTCCTCCACTTGTTACCTGTATTAATGGCACCTGTTTGAACTTGTTATCAGTATAAAAGACACCTGTCCACAACCTCAAACCGTCACACTCCAAACTCCACTATGGCCAAGACCAAAGAGCTGTCAAAGGACACCAGAAACAAAATTGTAGACCTGCACCAGCCTGGCAAGACTGAATCTGCAATAGCTTGGTATGAATAAATCAACTGTGGGAGCAATTACAAGAAAATGGAAGACATACAAGACCACTGTTGATCTCCCTCGATCCAGGGCTCCACGCAAGATCTCACCCTGTGGGGTCAAAATGATCACAAGAACAGTGAGCAAAAATCCCAGAACCACAGAGGGGGACCTAGTGAATGACCTGCAGAGAGCTGGGACCAAAGTAACAAAGGCTACCATCAGTAACACACTACGCTGCCAGGGACTCAAATCCTGCAGTGCCAGACGCGTCCCCCTGATTAGGCCAGTACATGTCCAGGCCTGTCTGAGGTTTGCTAGAGAGCATTTGGATGATCGAGAAGAGGATTGGGAGAATGTCATATGGTCAGATGAAACCAAAATAGTAAAAACCAAATTTTTGGTAAAAACTCAACACGTTGTGTTTGGAGGAGAAAGAATGCTGAGTTGCATCCAAAGAACACCATACTTACTGTGAAGCATGGGGGTGAAAACATCGTGCTTTGGGGCTTTTTTTCTGCAAAGGGACCAGGACGACTGATCCATGTAAAGGAAAGAATGAATGGGCCATGTATCGTGAGATTTTGAGTGAAAACCTCTTTCCATCAGCAAGGGCATTGAAGATGAAACTTGGCTGGGTCTGTCAGCATGACAATGATCCCAAACACACCGCCCGGGCAACGAAGCTTCGTAAGAAGCATTTCAAGGTCCTCGAGTGGCCTAGCCATAGAAGATCTTTGGAGATAGTTGAAAGTCTGTGTTGCCCAGCGACAGCCCCAAAACATCACTGCTCTAGAGGAGATCTGCATGGAGGAATGGGCCAAAATACCAGCAACAGTGTGTGAAAACCTTGTGAAAACTTACTGAAAACGTTTGACCTCTGTCATTGCCAACAAATGGTATATAACAAAGCATTGAGATAAAAAAAAAATGTATTGAGCCAATACTTATTTTCCCCCATAATTTTCCAATAAATTCATAAAAAATCCTACAATGTGATTTTCTGGATTTTTTTTCTCATTTTGTCTCTCATAGTTGAAGTGTGCCTATGATGAAAGTTACAGGCCTCTCTCATATTTTTAAGTGATAGAACTTGCACAATTGCTGGCTGACTAAATCCTTTTTTCCCACTGTATATATCTGGGCTCATGATTTTAGAAAATAACCTGATTCTACCTAGGCTACAACAACAGCGCACCAATTAATATATTATTGGAATCAAGTCAGTACACAATTAGCTTGGGGGCTTTAAACAATACTGATGTTGTCTAATTTAAAAAATTACACTAATTTCCTGTTTTGAATGCTTCATGCCAAAATAGATCAACGAAGTATAGACCTGATTATAGAGTTCCTTTTGAGCAGTTCTAATCTCAGCGGGTAAAAAAATAACATTAGTTGATGGGCGGCAGAGAGGCCAGTGTCATAATTGTGCAAAAATAACATGAAGACAGAAATGTTGCACTAGTGTTCTAGTTTTAGTTATTCAATTTCAAATTGTACAATGATGATGGGTTAAAGCACAAACTCAGCTGTAACGGGTATATTCATCCACATACCATTCAGAAATACCGGCATGTTTTGTCCATAGTCCCCAAATCAAGGATACCATAAATTCATCGGTGCCAAAATTGTTTAGTTAAGACAAAGAAAGCACTTGTTAGCTCAACAATGGCTAATGACCTGGTAAACCAAGTTAAACCTCTACAGTGAATGTTAACCATACAAAGAAAGAAATGTCCAACAGATCAACAACAACACTCTTCAGGAGGTAGCAGTACAAGCCTCAAAAGTTTGCCTAAGAGTTCACTAACAACTATAGAGGCTGGAGTGTCAAAATACTAGTTGGCCTCCAAACCCGGATTCTATTTTTGGACATGGTCGGTGCTGGAACTAGCTCACTTGTCTTTGTTGATGGCAGCAGAGGATGATTACTAAATAGTACAAAAACATCTTGTCTGCTCAGCTGAAGCAACCAATGGGTTTTCAGGGCGAAAACATGGAATGTTATTCGATGGCCAAGTCGATCACAAATAAAGTAAATTTGCTTATCAAGGTGTCAGGCTCAATGCAGGAGTCTTCAAAAGCAGCTAATAGACGGCAGGTGGCAAATGACATTGACAAGATGGAATTCAAATAAAGACGTGATGAAACAGGTGAGCAAGAGGAAAGAAAATCTCTATTTTGGAGAACTTACTAGCCGTTTCTACCAAGACTATCAAAACATACTTTCAGACTATTGAAAAAGAGACATTCCTGTAAAAAATGAATAAAAATAAAACCACAAAAGGACAGAACAAAATAAAGATGAAGCTCAAAATGAGATCAGATTTGTATTACATAATAAATATTTATGACATTCAGGTGAAAGAATGGCAAAGAGCCTAACTCTGTAGGACAACTGAGCAGCTTTGTCTTTGTTTCAGTGAAAGTCTTCACTTTGTGTGACATAACTGGCGTTTGACAAGAATCCTGATAACAGCTTCCTTTTGAAGAAAAAATACCACTCACAATAGCACTTCTGAAACATTTGGTAGCAATCCACTGCTATGCCACCTGGTTCAGCTAATCATTTAACTCCTGCATCCATAATGTGAGTCGATACAGATTTATGGACAGCTGTAATACCTATTGGATTACAGAATTACAGAACTAGGCAAAAAGAATTTCATCACTGAGCAAGCAAACTCAGCAACGATGGGAGGAAAGCCTTCGGCTGTCGTTCATGCGTGTGTGTGTGTGTGAGTGTGTGTGTGTTTCCACATTAAGATAATCCTAGTCGAAGTGCAACACAGTGCTCAGTGGAATGACTAACGTGGGCACGGTAGAGCAGCCCAACTCCATTTCAGGAAGGCTAAAGAGCAGGAAATGAACGAAGTCTCCTCACCCTTAAGTCATGTTCATAGACACAGCTTAATGCAAGTGCTTTGAATCATCATCTTCACGAGCCTTAATGACATACGCTATCACTGGCGGCCAAAGGAGGGCAAACACCAACTTCATTACCCTGACACATGATTACATAAAGGCATGAGCCAGGCTTGCCATCCGCTGGCTGGAAAGTCCCACTTTTCAAAAAGAAATGATAATGAATGCTTTTAGAGGCTGCAGGTTTTTTTCTTCCAATTTGCCCTAGAAGGCCTAAAAATAACAAAGGAAGAGACACAGCTGTAACTCTACATTTGCAAGAGACAATGTAGCTTCTCTGCTCCTTCCAAGGATTCGAACGTTATGACCAGTGCAGGCTTGACCTTCGGGGTGACTCGGGGCTCAATTTCCTGAACGAAAGGAAAATCGTCCTCTATTGGTGAACACTGAAGCTATGAAGCACCCTAGAGGACAGACACTACAGGGAGGCACTCACACCTGCCTCGCCTCCTGAATCAGGGCCCTGTTCCGTCCTTCAGGTTGATGGCGAGGGCAGGCGGATTGCACTTGGGCCATTGCCCTAGCCGTGATGGATGAGCCCCAGACTGTCTGTCCACTTGCCTGCTAGATGCCGGGTGCTCACAGATAAATGCCTGTGCTTAAGGGTTTAAAGCATTCTCTTCCCTTAATAAAGATGTCTATCACCCATGAAAAACTAACCCCTTCGACCCACTAAGCTGGCGCTTAGCAAGGGGTGGATGTGAGAGATCAGCACCCCACAAATCAATCACACGTAAACAGCATGACAAGATGAACTGTCCCTACGATAACAATTCTGGGGGAATATTGCGGCATAAAAATGGGATCATGAAAGCCAAGAAGCGGGAAGTAATCACAATGTAGAGCTAATAAAAGAGATAAGAAATCAAAAGGGAAGCAGAGTGGTGGGGAAAAGAACAATATCGCTTTCCATTCTTCTGAAGGCGCCGGGCCTTTCAGCAGAATTAACCCGGATAACAATAATGCCTCTTCATAAATACGACCAAGATTTAAGACATAAGAGGTAATTAAAATCAATCATCTAAAGACAATAAAGCTTGAAAATTGTATAAATAGCTAACTATATTGGTAGCAAAGAAAAGTATGAAGTGTAATGATATTTAATGCCAGTCTTGTATTATAGAAACCGAGCAATGGTGATGTTGACTATATGTTTTGTTCTGGCTCTTATGTTTTCGTTCAAAGGTTAAGTTGTTGTTAAATTCACCTTTATTTATAACATATTTATTACAACAAATGCATTTGAGGGTTCTTAAGAGACACCTTTTTAAATCAAAACAGAATGGGAGGTTTGAGGTTTAAACAAAAATGCTGTTTCTCCTTTTGTCCAATGAGCACACATCCAGATTAATTTAATTGATAACATCATGTAAATAGAGTATTGTATATTAATATCCTCTTTTGTTGGCTGAATTAATTCATCCCAAAATGCTCTTGCTTATATTGGTGGTGTCCAAGCTAGAATGCATTTTCTCCCAGCTTTTCGGCTTCCTGACATTGACATTTGAGTCACATTAAACCATTAATCCAAAAGCAGCTCCTCGCCCCTCTTCGATTGTCAGGTGCTGCTGAAGAAACTCATGAGGGTTAGTTCCAGAGAGTGGCAAAGGGTTAACTTACGTCCGCTCTGATGTCCCCCAAAAAAGGTGATATTTCCAACAACATGCACACGGAGCGAATTCGGATACATGCCCGGGCATGCCCATCAAATGCTCTGCCTAGCCAGGATGGGGAGAGGGATGGAGGGAGGCAGGGCGAGTGAAGGCCACCAGAGGAGCAGTCTGACTTGAATCGTCATCGTCCTCCGCGCTCCATCAACTGCAATATACTCACTGGGACGATGCATGAAAATTCATTCATGGCCATGCCATGTGTGGAGATTGCTAAAATGGATGTCCGCGGTCAGTGTGTGTAAAGGTCGGTGTTTGGCAAAAGTGTCATGTGTGCTCAGCATGCGATACAGATGAAGTGCGTGGCGAAACTCACTTACATTCTCCAGTCCGACAACAACCGGAAGCACTTGTCAGACATCAGCTCCTGGTAGGTGTGCCATGAAAATCTTTCATTGTCACTATCAATGAGGGATGAAAACTTTCACATAAAAGGCTGTCTGGAGATGGGGCAGCTTGCTGACAAAGTGTTCAAGCATTCATTTCCAGATAAAAGTTAATGGGCCCGACTTCACTCTTTAAAATGTTTAGAGCAGTAAGAGCCAGTAAAATGTTAGAGGGACATACTTTTCTGAAACAATCTAGCTGGGTAAGCCACGAAACCCATCAGAAGTCGATGTGTGGACAAAGTGGAAACAGCATGAGTCAGATACAAAAAAGCATGACATTTGGTATAATCATTCCCGAGGTGATACATTTTCAGGATCATATTATCATCAATATTAGCACATTCACATATTAAGTTTGAACACAGAAGTTTGAAGTTTGAGAGGACGATCCCTCCGAAAAGCTGCATTCACTGACATACCAAAACCAGGTGAAGCAAATAATGTTGATCATCTTCTAACAAGGGCACGTGTCTAGGTCTGGGTAGATTAGATGGTAAGCAAACAATCAGTTGTCATTGTCAATGTTGTGGATGCAGGAGAAATGAACAGGAGTGAAGACCTGAGGGACTGACAAGGGCCGGATTGTTTTGGCCAGATGACTGGGTCAGAGCGTCTCTGAAATGACAAGGCTTGTGGGGTGTTCCCAGTCAGCTGTGGTGAGTACCTACCGACAGTGATCCAAGGAGGGACAAACCACAAACCGGCAGCAGGGCTTTGGGCACCCAAAGCTCATTGCAGTGCAAGGGCAACAAAGGTTCTCTGGTCTTGGCCATTGTGGAGTCTGTTTGAGTGTGTGGACAGGTGTCTTTTATACAGGTAACGAGTTCAAACAGTTGCAGTTAATACAGGTAATGAGCAGAGAACAGGAGGGCTTCTTATAGAAAAACTAACAAGTCTGTGAGAGACGGAATCCTTACTGGTTGTTAGGTGATCAAATACTTATGTCGTGCGATAGAAAGCAAATTCATTATTTAAAAATCATACAATGTGATTTTCTGGATTTTTGTTTTAGATTCTGTCTCTCACAGTTGAAGTGTACCTATAGTAAAATTACACCCCTCTACATTCTTTTTAAGTACGAAAACCTGCAAAATCAGCAGTGTATCAAATACTTGTTCTCCCCACTGTATCTTGGCAACTGGAGACTAGCAGATTTTGAACAGTCAGTTGGACTATCAATTCACATCTCAATTAAACAATATCCAATATTCATGCTGACACTTTTCTATATCTTCTGAATTTATTTCCCTCCTGCCTGGTGATTTCTTTTTTTATATATATTATTTTAATGGAGAGGAAAGGCATCCCATTGTCTTTCTCAAAGTACCTGGTCACCTAGAGAGAGATATGATTTGATACCAAAAATGTCACGCCACCATGTATGGGTTATATAACCTCCATTAAGACAGAGACCATCTCACTATACTCCGCTCAGTACCTGTACCATATACAATCCTCAGCATTGAAGCTAATAGATTCTGTGTATTCGAACTGGTAACGAATCCTTCACTGAGGGTGTTCAAACGAGAGCATTGTTAAATCGACAAAACCATAACTGTGACAATAGAAAAACGCTGAGAATGCTGATGTTTCCAACTTGGCAAAATTACAAAAACATATATCATGATGTCTTTTCGTTTAGGAATTATTCATTAGGGCGGCCAAGAATTTAAAGTACAAATGGGGCAGGGAATATGTGTTTGAAGGAAAGAAATGTGTTGATTTTACCATCAGAGCTGTCAAAAGAGGGCTCACGAAGGTCCAGGGAAGGGATGTGAGGAGGTAAGGCACTGTATATAAATTGCGGCTTTACAACCTATCACAGGGTACTTAAGTGAAAATGGACTCTTACGCTCCTGCTTCCACATAGCTTGGAAACCACATTTCTTAAAATGCGTCTCAGAGCTGGCATGTATGGAAGCGGAGAATGATCTTCGATCTGTGTTTGATTTTACATCCTCAAAAACTGATATTTAAATAAAGTAGAACACTGCTGACCTATTCGAAAATGTGACGGTACTTTGCTTCTTCATCTCTCAAACAGCCAATATACTGTGCAGTGCATGTTGTTTAATAGAGCAGTGGTTCCCAACCATCGGTACAGGGCCCCTAGATCTACACGGATACTTAAGGGAACATAGGCTTCCTGATAAAATGCTAATTATTGGGAGCTTCAGAGGTACTCAATGCTGAGCAGTTTTGTGCTTGCGTTACAAGTTAAAGGTTTCAATTCACTGCATTCCCTTATGAACGTAGGTAGGTTACAGTGTTGGAGTGATGTGATATATTGTACCTCCACTTCGTTTTTAGGGGGATCTCTTTATTAGAAGGGGGGGTGGTTCCAAGCATGAAAATGAAACAAAGAACATAAAATCTGCATAAAGTGTCACATTGGTGATGAACAGATATGTGGTTTGCACATTGTGAATACCAGTTGTGTGCAGAGTCCACTTTTCTTGACCTGAAGTACTTTTTTTCTCTACAAATGTCATTGGAAATGTTCTTGAGCCGTGTCATTTTTTTTTTTTTTACAGACGCAGGTGTCAGAGAGCTAAAGTAATTGGCCCTTACAGCATGAATGACTGACACATTGTATGTTGTCAGAATGCACCAACAGTCAACAGCGAATGCATGTTTCCTCCAAAACATTGAGTAAGATGATTTCAAATTATAGTGTTCCAGCGAACCGGTCAATTCATGTGCATCATTTGAACAGTGATTGCATAGAAAAGATGCTAACATGTAAATTCTAGTATATAAGTGGAAATTTCTCCCTAGAAGTTCTAAGGAGACGTTTGGAGTTGGACTTAAGTGGAAATTGATAGCAAATTGTTTTAGAGAACTAATTCTATATTTGCATAAATGAAGAAAATGTAAAGTAAAAGTGAGCCGGGAATCAAATATGAGCCGCTGGGGGTTATGGAACTGTCAATATGAGCATCATCTTGACTGATCAGTCAATTACAAAATAAGATGTGCTAGAATAGATATATTTCATAGTTTCAATTGCTATCCTGTGACTAGGTGAACATAATACATTAACTATTTCTACCTAGGGCTGTTTAAGTTCATTAAGCACAATATAATTACAGTGACAGTGGCATAACAATCTCTTTTTATTGCTGTGTAAAGCCACAAGGGGCAGAAAACTTTATACATGACTTGAGCAGCTTTGCTGATGGCAAAAATGTTATGGTGACTGTTAAAAACGAGTGTGTTTGAGTATAAATATATCCAAACTGACACTCGTCTTCATCGCCCGTGAATAATACTCAAACATTGTCCCATGATCGCCATGTGTTGTCGAATACCAACAACCACGCGAATCTTGCTATGTCTGCGATCTGAGCTGGCATCAAAAAGCCCATTTATCTTTCTGAATGAGGTGGTGAGAGGCGGGCAGAGGCATGGCAGATTTAAAGAACTCAGTGTCTAGCCGAATCTCACCTTCGGCGCTCTCTTAACTTGGAATGAGAGTGCTCCATCATCGGGAAGCCGCTTGCTGACACCAGCAAGGGAACCAGGCGGAAAGAGCAATGGGGTGTTGTGCACTCTGCAACGTTTTCCTTCAGAGCGGGCTGTTCTGGATTTGTTCTGGTCTCACCTGACACTCGACCTTACAGGTGCAGAGGAACAGTTCGAAGCGACTGGTTGGGCGGTCAGTCACTACAACATTGCACCTGTTGAGTTGCGGACGTACCGTGTCTGTTGTTGCGACTCACTCGCTAACTACTTGGTTTCTGTTCAACTGCATTGCAGTTAGCGTAGCATATCAACGAGTGTAGGCGCAAATACAAGCAGATCACCCTGGGGATGTAAAAATCTGAAGCATCCATTTAGAACTTGTTCTCATCAGCTAATGTCAGGGAAGTGGGTAAAGATGGACTGAGGCAAAACGTTCTAGACCTACCAGTTGACTCTACGGTATAAGGCGCTCTTTTGGAGCCCCGGTCCTACCAGTCAAGGTTTCAAGCCTGAGTTTCCCGCTACCTGCAGAGATTCTGTTGTCATTGTACATAAGCAACTCCGGCAGTTTGGACGCCTGCCAAGCTAGGATCGTCAAGTAGGCATGCACCACATTTGACCAGAATTGTTTTCTGGTTCGAATTTGGAAAAAGCTAAATGACTTGGTAGTCTAGTAATTCATGCCGCATTCTTCAAATCTAACCGATCAGTTGGGAATTGGTGCAATGAGACAGGGCTGTTTGTACTATATATAATTGAATATGTTGTATGTTATGGCAGAAAAAGGGAGGGGTAAAAAGGTGTGTGCAGTTGGGGGAAAGTAAGTGGAAACATTTTCTTGTTTGAAAGTTCAAAACATTTTAAATAATGCAGGTGCTGTGAAACAAAGTTTTTTAGATTGGGGATCATTTTGTTCTGTAATTGAATAGCAGAGGTATAGATGAACTATGCTCTACCGTTTTGTTTGACTAATTGGTATAGTGGTCAAATAATTTTCCAGTCACATTTTTCACTTGTGATGGAATGTTTCAATATCATTTCATTTTCTTATGATGAAGAGATTTACAAAGTTTACAAAGTTAGAGAAGTCTCAAGTGATTGAACAAAAAATATATATATACTTAAAAAGTATAAAATATATCAAAACATTATAGAGGATATGATTCCAGAACAGCATGTAGGTTTTCGAACATCTTTTGGGTGAAGAGTATTCTAAAGAATGAGTAGTGTCACAATGGTTTAAAAGTTGCTTTCATTATTAGTTTGTTTCTAATTAAAATGTAGTGTTAAAATATTCATACAACTAGGTATTTATCTCCTTGGAATCTTAAAAGAGCTCTAAGAAAAAGTCCTCAACTTTTGTTTCAAACTAACAAACAAGTCCTCCTTTTGTTTCCAACAAATTAATTGTAATTAGACTATGTGGGTATCAATGGAAGACAACATGCATTTTAATTCAATCCAATTACCTGAAGAGCAGGGCTCTATCCATAACTGTCACTTAATGGTATCACCCCCCACAAAGATTATTCAAATTAGAATTGTTGAAAGTATGCCGTTATGCAAAACATAAATTCGTACATATAATTGTATGTAAAGCACATTCCAGTATAAAGAAAAGCACGTGGCATGCACACGGACTACCTTCACATTTGCCCCAAAACAGTCATGCTGAAAATCTAAGGCAAATTTTCATTTTACGGCCTGTCAGCTTTCTGATATGGAGCAAATGAATGTGGCGGCAAACAAATCTATCAAATCCTACATCAAAACAACCATGCTCTCTATCCTTCTATGGCTGGGGGACACAGACAGCGGGTGGGGGGGAGGAGGGACGGAGAGGGAGAGAGGGACAGAAGAACTGGAGAAATGATACTAAACCTTTGATCTAACTTGCTGACTTTAAAGGAGCCCCTGGCATTTTGTTTTACTTCATTTCAGTTTAATTGCTGATTTAATTTGACCAGGGATGGCAAATTATTGCCTCAAGTATCATGTTGAACACACAGTTATTGGAAAAGTCAATTTGGTGTAATTGAATACATTACCCGATTTTGCTATAGCAGAGATTTTCTCAGATTACCTACCTTTAACCAAAATGAATACGAGGATATAATGTGTTAATTTTCCACACTGGGAAGGTACGAATACAAAGATGGCCAAAACATTCCCAGACATGAGGAACAATGATTGAAGTAAATAAATGTTCACATTGAATCAGAAATCACCAACACTGGCCCCTTGAGGGCTCCTATGTCGGCTGCTTTTATATTTGTCCTTAGCCTTTGTTGATGGAGACGAGGGAAACCAGGTGTGTGGAGTCTCATGCTAAGTTATATTACATCAAATGATCACTGAGAAATACATAGCCAATATTGATTTGTGTAACCCATTGAAGATCCAGTTGAATTTCTGATTAGTGTGCTCTAAACTAGGTCATACAGTCATCAGTAGCAATGAAAAATTGTCTTGTGGAGTTCATCCTCATCCAAAGTGTATTTATCAGGAATTTAATGTAATCTCTATCATAGGTAAACTAGTCATGCTGTTTCCATCTTACTATTTCTAAAAGAATTCCCCCTGTTACTAGGGCAATTTTTTCCCCTGACAACAATTATATCCATAACACATGTAGAACACATCTTTAAGCTTGTCGTAAACATGTTATAACACCTCCAACCACGTTAATAACAGTTATAGTGCATTCATATCATATAACGCCAGAGGTTATATGTAGGTATCTTAATAGCAGGTACAGCATGTTTTTATGATCATGGCTATTTTTAAAATGGTGCTTTAGTTCACTTTTTTAAAACCATAATATTACATACAAAGCGTGTAGCCAGACCAATTATCTTCATTCATTGGAACAGACAGGTTCAACAGTGCATGAAGATGCCCATATTGTGGAATCCCTAGGATACATTTTATATATCAAATCATGTCCTTTTTTGTTGTATCATAACTATATACATTTTTTTTACATTTTCGGATGAATTTTTACTGCTTCGTTGCAAAAAGTCATTCATGGTTTAGCTACTATTTCCATGACACGCTCTACCGAAACAGATCATCAAGACCACTGTTGAACCTGTCAGCATATTAATGGGAGTAGAAAAATACCATCAATAGCATTAGAAAGCAAAAAAGATAAATAATAACTCTTAGATACTATTTGATTTGTGCACTCTTTGAACTTCGACTTTGATTAAACACAAATCAAAGTTGATTAGTTACTATATTTTCCTTAATAAATCATTTACTTAACAGTCCGATATCTGCCTAGAAAAAAGGGGAATGGTGACTTCTACACCAGACAATGTAGGCCAAGCAGTTTTGACAATTTTGATAAAGCTGTCGTTAGCCAATAATTCTGTGTACAGGTTTAGGATTAGTAAATTTTTTGTGGAATCATCAATTATAATAAGTGTTTAATTTCTTTGACCAATTATGAGCTCAGGTGCGCCACATCCTTTGGGGACAACCCCTAGCAACTGTTGCCGATGTTACAGCCCTTCCTTAGGCTACTAATCACAACAGGAGTAATAAAGGATGATGTTGTTAACCGGCAAATTGTTTTTATTTTGTTTCTGAAAGACACAACAAATTGTTCATGTGGCCTGTCAGCACGGATGCCCTATATTGTGTTTCCATCCTATTGACAGTAAAGTACAGATGTTATATAGTGCAGCTGGTGATGGGCAGAGTGACGATGACTCAAAGACGGCTGATCGTGTTTGGGAAAATTGGTTTAAGACAGGTGTCAAGCACCTTGACGGGTGATGGATAGGGCCGACCCTCGTGTAGCCTACCTTTTTGTTTAAGCTGCTGTACTAAAACTGTTGATTCCAAAGAAATGCCATAACGGATGATTGCAGTTTGGTCCTGTGTGCAGTGACATGTCGTGAAACCATCTATTATTTTTTTGGAATTTTACATACTCTTGGGAATTTGTTTTCTTTAGTTATCCTAACAGCTTCAAGCATAATTCAGTTGAAATACAACCGTTTTTATAGTAATGTAAACGTTAATGTTGTTAAATCTGTACAGGCCAGCCTCCTCAGTGGGTAAGCCAGTGACCACCCAGACCAACCCATGCCTATTTCATAATCAGTGTAGTTAGCAGCATTAGAAAGCTTAAATGTACCACTGAAATCCAGAATAGACCCCTGCACTATCGGCCCTCCATTTGTGTATTTAGCCACGCCTCAGCCATTTTTACAAGTGTTCCAAAGCTGAAGGAGTGAAATTGATCAAGCGTGTAGGGGGCTAATTAGACCCTCCAGTGGCCACTTCTAGAGGGTGTGCAATGGTGTGATCCTGTATGTCTTTATGATATTTTGAAGCATGCGCAACTACACACAAAATAACGGATAGGCGTGCCTAATTACATTGACACGCGTACACATAATGAAATACCTGGCTTTGTTCTGACACTAAAGAAGACTTTTGGATCATTAAATGCATCATTCATGTCACGAATGAGTTTGGTCAGAAACACGTGACCACGGGAGGCACTCGCAAGCAAATGTGACGAGGATAATGCTTGGATTGTCTTTTTACTCCTACGACAAATAAAGCAAAAAGAGTGATGTGCAATAACAAAGGGGGATTTAGAGACACCACTGACACTAAGTGCTGAATGGAGGAACAGATCTGGACATCCATAAGCGCAAACACACAGTGAAGGGGCCACACTTTGATTCAGCTCCACTCTTTGATTCCCCAGATGCTTTGCGACGGGATGAATTCCATGGCGTTTAGACAATGGTTAAAAGCTAATCATGATCACCCTGCTCACCATACTGGTCCAGTCAGGTAGGGCTACTGTAGGCCTTACGTGATAGCCTTTACGGGATAGCAGATATTTTGATTTCAAGTGTTGCCTGTAGCTTCGAGGTGTATTTCTTGAATGTAAACTCGTAGTTACAGTATCTGTTTTCCCTTCACATAGACTGCTGAATACTGCATAGGCTTCTATGGAGCATGAATGCACAAAAAATAAACAGATAAGTATTACATCCTTTGGTTCTCAGCCATAATAAAGACACGCTTGGATAGCTGGCCAGACTTGTTTAGCCGACATCGCTAATTGAACGACTGTTAGTGACTTGCACAACTGCCCATAAACAACCACTGCCAACGTAATTCGTGCATTGGGAAGCCTTCGGGGCCCTCTGAGGAAGGATACAATTCTGTATATAACTTAATATATTTTAATTAGCTATTTTGTATGGATTGATTCAATCTTTGTTTTAATTGTAATGATCTTTCTACTGAATTTCATTAGTTTCTATTGGAAAAAGAAGGGTTAATATCCAAGTAAAAAAATCCAATCAGAATTATTCTTTGGCGGTATCTTGGTAGAAATTATCTAGCTGTGCTCAGTGCATTGGCAAGCCCCTCAGGCTTTAAATAGAAGGCACCAGCCAACGTCACTGAAATTGACTTCAATTAGATCAGCAATTGGGAATTACATTACAATCAACCAATCACAATTTGTCTTGTAATATGTAAGGCAGTTTTATGATGCCTCCATGCCCTCTCGAACTCTTAAGTATACATCAATAATTCACAGCCAGTATCGAGCCATATCTTGTTTTCTCATGCTTGAGCCTAGCTAGCTAGCTAGCTTTTTGCAGTGACTGTACGTAACGAAGACGATGGCCTGACTGTCAGCCCCAGCTTTGCTTTCAATAAAAAGATTTCAGATTTAAAATCAAAAGACAAGCTACACAATCCCGCCACTATCCATTTCATTAAGGGCGTATGACTGAGAATGGATATCGTTTTAAATGCTAATCATTATAGTGAGTGGACTTGTTTTCATCTACAGCTTGCTTTTTGTTGCCATCTTGTTCATATAATTTTGAATACCATCTGTAAAATGTAATTTTTTTAGATCACTGGATGCATGGTAAACCCAAAGGTAATGGCATTGCAATTAGAAGTACTGGGTACATGACATTCCATATCGTGAAAACAATAATGATTTTATTGTTGCATGCTGGACATCGAATACAACTTTTTTCTCTCTGACAGCATGTACTGTCCATGGTCTTAAAACAATGGGAGTGATTATGTGGTTGAATTTATTCTGCCTCTATTTGAGTGACTGTTTTGGCAAATGTTTTGTTGAAACGACTTACCGGTATTTTATTCTAACGCGGTTCCTGCTATCGATATTTGCAACCGTTGTGTACCTTTGCTGCTTCTGTGAGCCACAGCTGAGTCGTGGCTTAGAACCTCTGTCATCAAAGAAAAGGTCTCAAGTCATGCTGTGTAAACAGAGGCAGTCAATTTCTCTATATGTATGACGTGTGATCTTTTTCCGCTGCGCAGGGCCTAGCTTCAATAGTCACGGTTGGTCACAGACCTTGTGTATCCCCAGATCATCAACATTGGGTTTGGGGATTGTCCCTAACCAATGAATGTATTAAAGCCAATCACAAAATGTTCAAAATGAAACCACCTTGCGTTCTGGCTCTGGCCCAACACATTTGGTTTCATTTAGAAATTCCTAGAAAACATTTGAGAAATCAACTTGTCGCGGGGAAGAAATGTTTGTGGGTGTGCCGTTTGGCTGGGGAAATCAGTTTTGATAGCGTGTGTGTGTGTGTGTGCGTGTGTGTGTGTGTGTTTACAATAAACTTCATCGTGGTCAAAGCGCTTTGGCCTCAACAGTCCCATCTCACAACATCTGCACACGCAGTTACAACATTTTTACACGCATGAATTATGATCCAAAGGCATTTATAACCTGCTCTGGAGAATTTAGCAAATTTAAAACCTTGGACTTCCTCCCAGATTATTAATTTATCTGGCAATCCATTGCACTTAGGATGACTGTACAGAAATGAAAGTGCTAGGTTGGTTTCA
The DNA here is from genome assembly GCA_016801105.1 of Esox niger. Lineage (NCBI taxonomy): Eukaryota > Metazoa > Chordata > Actinopteri > Esociformes > Esocidae > Esox > Esox niger. The sequence continues at coordinate 87,260 of JACXGJ010000824.1, read as the reverse complement.
AAACAGTGTGAGGTGGGGGAAACACAATCATTCATCGTTGTCCATAAATCTTGTTGCTGTTCATTGCAGAGTGAAGAGCGACCTGCACATTTATGCTGACAATGGGAAATAGTCTGACTGAGCGCTGGCTAGTTTTACAGTATTTAATATTTTCAATGAGCTTTTCTATTAGGTAAATACGATACACACACACACGCGCGCACGTGAGTGAGTGCATGCGTTTGTGCATCTGTGTAGGTGTATGTGTTTGCATCCATTCAATATGTTTGGTAATACCACAGCAGTAGATTGAGAGATGGTGTAACTGTTGGAGGTGAGGTCATTTCAATTTTGAACATCGGCATTAAAAGCCTTTGATTTAATAAGCTGTAACTCAGTTAGGCCCTGGGAACATTGGCACATAAGGGATAAATCCTAAGTAAAAGTCAAACAAACAGCATCGGAAATATCCTCATTATCAATGAGTGTGTTTTGCTGAATCAAAATGCCCACCATGTCCCTGATAATGGTGATTTGTTCAGGGACATGTACTGTACATCAATATGAAATGGGAGGCGGACATAACATCCTGCAATTAAGCAGTAAAACAGGAAAGGTGAGTGGCCTTTTTGGAAGAATTTGATTGATCAGACCACGGGATGCAGCTCTTACAGTTATGACAGGCTACAGCCAAGTATCACCACAAAACAACATCCCTCTTGTTCCATTCAGTGGCTTCTGATTGAATTCACCATCACAACAGCACTTTATGTTATGGTTTCCATTAGTGTGTACCTGATATCGATGTTTTGGCATTTAGCTCCTTGAATTTTTTACAACACAAAATGTTGCCTTCAAGGATCGCTCAGTTTGCATGCTACAAGTAAATATTCAAATTTGCCAGAAGACAAGGGATACAATTTCAACTATTTGTCTATGTAGATTTCCATTATTTTGTGCAGTAAAAGACTCAGCCAAAGCTGTTCTATCCAGGTTTTCTTCTAACGTCTTTATTTGTAGGTGGTATTAACTGGCTAAATTTGTGTGGGTCAACATATTTTGTTCCTGTAAAACATCCTACTCTCAAATTGTAGAAGAATACAGGGAAGACACCCACTCACGCAATTTACATCTACATCTATTGTGCTCCATATTTTGGTTTAAGCTCTTATCTACAACCTTTTTCCGCACTCGTAGCCCTGAAAACAAGATGAAGAAAGTACAGTATTATATGTGTTTGTTCATTCTCTTTTAACTATATTCTTTGTTGCACTGGGATTATACAGAATCTTTAAACATTTGAAGCGTGTGTGTTGTGAAAAGAGGACAATTAACATAATGGGATGTATAGCATCTTTGCCCTATTTTCACTGCACAATACGAAAGTGTCCCATTTACACCCTACTCACCCTACTGGATAAATCAGTCAGTAAACAATTATGTTTTTAATTCTAATTTGAGTTTAGGAGCACTTTGTGTCCATCAATCATCCTAGGGAAGTCTCTACTAGTTCACTAGAGTCCAACTATGGTCAATAAAATTTATGGGACAAGATCTGGAAATGCATACACCCGTCTATAGAAGTTCCCTCAATTGAAATTGCACATCAGAGAAACTTTTGGAACCACCAACAATATTTTTGAACCATCTGTCTGGCCAAACTACACAATCGGAGGGAAAAGAGCCATGGTCAGGGAGGTTACCAAGATCCCTGTGGTAACTCTAACAGATCTCCACAGTTCCTGTTAGGAGAACCATCCAGAAGGACAACCCTCTCTGCAACACTCCAGAACTCACGTTGTGAAGGTGAGTGGCCAGACAGAAGCCACTCCTCAGTAAGTGCGGATCAAATTATCTCAGTGGCCTGAGATCCATTGAAAGGTGTCATCCAATTTCATAGAGGACAATTAAAAGCATCTAAAAGAAGAGAGAGAGGCAGCTACACATTGACCAATAGTATCACCATTATTCGGAATGTGTAGAGTACTTAAAGATTTCTTTCTGTAAAAAAAAGTTTAATAAGCCCACTGTATATTTTAATTTCATAATCGGTTAAATCCTTATCAGTCGAAAGGCTAAAGTATTCGCTTATTCAACTAGAAACATGTTGATCAAATCAAATGGGCTACTGCCTAAAAGTGATTGATTTCAAATGGCATTACCAATATCAGTAAATGGTCAATACTGTCCAAAATAATATTATGTTTATAAATATGTTTATTTGCTGGCATACATGAAAAGGCTCTGCAGCGATAAAGTAGAATATAATTGAAACTTACGCATTACATTTGATAGTATCATTGTTACCTACACAATTCAAATGAAGAAATTGCATTGGTCGGATTTTCTCATTTCTTTACATACAAAATGATTTAATGACACCTAACGCAAACCTTAAATTGAAGCGTTGGAATCACAGAGGTTGTCAACTTCAACTATGAAAAGATAAATATAAAAAATTCCCATCTGAATGATGGGAGAAAAAATGGGAAATACATTAGAACTCAATGATTACAGACTAGAAAGGTGCATTAGAGAGGGCCACATGAAGCTTTCTAACAGCAAAGAAACTTAAACAAAACATCTTGACTGAAAAAGTGACATTTGTGCCGTTTATGTGCGCCAATGGAAAATACCCTAACCATTAGCCTGGCTCTCGCATATGGTGATTGGGTCCTGCTTTATGCAGAAATCGTTGGCATGACAACCTGTAATCAAATTAATTAACCATACGGAGACCGGTTATTTGAATGACAGCCCGGAATGGCATGTAGCATTAAAGGCCTATTCTGATATTCACTAATAGAAAATCTAAAATCTATGCACCTGAAATGCCAAGGAGTGCTTTCACAGAAAAATAACGTTGTTCTTACCACCTAAGAACTCATAAAATGCTAAAATAGAGAAAGAAAATCACAATTGGTTGATTTTATGTTATTGTAAAAAAAGCATTGTGTGCCAACAACAATAATAACAGTGCAATCATTCATTGCAGGTACTGAGGATCCACCAGCCTGAGCTCAGCTTACCCCACTGTTTTCTTAAGATTACAGCTTTCTATTATGTTCTCTTCATGCACATGTTGCCACACAGACGGCAGTAATACCGTCCATTTTAGTTTGCGGCTCCAGTAATATCAGTGTTTCTCAGTGCGTTCCACTTTAATCCCAAGTGGAAGCACATTCCTGCATCAGCAAAACCGTGCAAACTAACAAAATCAAGGGTTTGGTGGTTAGTTGATTACTTTGATTAGTGTTTGTTTGGTAGTGCTGGGATATTGTGTGTGTGTGTGTGTGTGTGTGTGTGTGTGTGTGTGTGTAATTTTATATTTTTGAAGTGCGTCCCGGAGTTCCTGACATGTCTACCTATCCATCCCCATCTATATCGGCCTCAGGTCTGCAGTACTGACAGAGCATTGATTAGTCCTTCCGCCTATTTACAGCCCAACGTCTTATCAGCCCTGTACATGCCCGACCGTCCCGCCCCTCCCCGGCAGCACCTCACCCCACCGTCCGCATTCAACCGCTTCCCCAAACACTTTCCCCACCAGCAGTGCACTCGACACGAGACCTGCCTCCCCTTCCCTTCACGTACTCGATAACAAACGATGACCTTGGCCCCAATCGTTCAGCAGGTCACCGGGTGCAATACCGTCGCTCTGGAGTTCAAAGGGCAAATGTGGGAGGTGAACGGCCAGTAACGATGGCGATGCTGCTCGTATACGGTGTGCCCCGACGAAGGAGTGTTACCTTTGTCACTGTCTCGCTCACTCTTGTACTCTAGTCATTTCATTATCAACATTTTCTACCCTCATTACTCAACGTGGTTCCCTCAGCTAGTGAGCCGTGAAGAGAAATTAATTCATTACCATGTGTTTACGATGAGATTCAGATCTTTAGCCGGAGGTGTGTGCTCCTAATTTGAAAATCCCAACATTCTGGGTCTTGTATTTTTCCTTATTTCCTTGTGAACCTTCGCCAATTTAATTTAGAATTACTTGGCTCAAATAATAAGCAGAGACGGGGGCTGAAAATTGAATTGATTGAATATTCCAAACGCGAGACACCTACAGTACAAATCCAGCGATGTTGGTAGCTATCACAGACGCCATTTTATTTAGATAGGCAAGCATGACTAGGAGGTACCCATCTGTGCCAAATTGTCATTCGCGGAAACACATGCCCGACGGCTTTGAACATTGCGTGCTGCCATGCTCGTTCTGTTACACCACCTCCCGTCCTCCTCCTCCGCTCTGCTCCACTTCTCTTGCTCTTTCCTTGCTCTTCCTCTCACCTCCTGCTTCACTGGGTTTTCACATGCCTGGGAAAACAAACAAGCCGTGTCATACCTCTGCTGTGTGCCAGGCAGCCGGGCCTCTCCACCGCTCGTGTCTTGACGCTGGCGAATTGAGAATATAGGTGTACGTGAACCACCCAATCATCAGATGCCTGCTCCGTAATATATTATGTCAGTGGCCAATCAGATATCGGCCACGGGGGAAGCGTTGGCCGTTGATGTAATCTACGGTAACCAAGAGTTCTGAGTCTCCATGCAATATTTTAGCAATTGCTCATATATTACTATTGTTTGCCAGCAATATCCCCCCACCCGCCCTTCAAAAGACAGTAACTTGAAAGGGGTCTGGCAATTCCTCCCGAGAGCCCGACTTTAACGAAGTCTCACAGTGGCCCTGAAATTGATAATCCCCCTCCCTTGTCTTGGGAAGCCCACGTCTCGAGAACTGGGATTTAAATAGAGCAACTGCCTCACACGGTTCAACGTAGTAGATGCACTTCAGATTGACAGAGGGTGGAAAAAAAGGAAAAGTTAATTGGGAAAGTCGGGGCCGGAGTGCGATTGTGACTTTGATCAATGGCTGGGGAAAGTCATCACCAGCATGGGGCGATGCGCGAGACCCACCCTAATTGTGTGCCAGTCGGTAACTCTGTGGAGTAATTGACAGCTGCAAGCGGCAGGTGTGCCCAGCGACACTGTGACACTACACACAAAAACACAGAGGAAAAGGAGCAGGGAGGGAGGGACTGAGCGAAAGAGGAAGGTTGGAGAAAAAAGTAGAGGAGGAGGACGGGAGGGGAGGACAGATTGAAATGGAGACGATGGGGGCAGGGGAGGGACAGAGAGAGAGATGGAGGGAGGGAGTTTGAGAAGGACTGAGGAAGAGATGGACGAATAAACAAGACAGAGGTACAGAAGAGAAGAGTGAAAAACAGGGTGAGACAGAAATAGTGAAGAAGGCGAGAGAAGGGGGGGGGGATAAGTAGGGGGTGAGAGGGAGTAAAAGAGCCAAGAAGGGGGGTGACAGAAAGAGACTCCGTGACACACACACTCTGTCATGCTAATGTCCTCAAAAATAAAGCGTGTGCGTGCGTGCGCGCGTGTGTGTGTGTGTGTGTGTGTGTGTGGTGCAGGTGGAAGCCTCTCATGGCACTGACAACCTCTGTCACAGTGCAGTTGTCAGTTCCTTCAACACTTAATGACTCTCATTAGTAGGTGCAAACAGAGAGCCAGCCTATTCCGGTTGAGTAGATGACAAAGCTGCACCTTGCAGGTTCTGAAAGCATGCGTTTAATGGGTGTTGGACCAGTCACTCGCAAGACCTACAGTAATCGTCCATTTGTGGTGAAAAAAATCTCTTTTTCACAGAAATTATATCAGCTGCCTCCATAATACTGAACATGAATTACAGTGATGTGTACCAACTCCTTATAAAGGTTACAATAATTTAGTGATTTTCTAATAGATTTCATTCATGTCAGTGTGCTATTATTATTTGATGTTGAGTTTCGTTTTTGTAGTTTTCAGACTTTTTTTTTTTTTGACGATACAGGGTTAATACATTTCAACCTTTAAGCTAGCAAGTCAATCAATGGTCAGGTAAGGAGAGGGGTTTGTATGTTTGTAAATAAACACATTACTGTGGACAGTGTTTGCCACAAGTCCCAGGTAACACTTAAAAAACGCCTAGCATGCGAATCCTTTTGCAGTCTCTCCTCTTCCCACCCACTAGTCTGCGTTCGTTATTCAATCTTATGGACAAAATGTGAAAAATATGTTAAAGCAATAGAAAACACAATAAATATGGATTGCAAGATGGTTAACCTCAAAGGAAGCTCCGTGACAAGTTGTATGTGTTAAGAACCCAAGGAAAAGCATTTACTATTGTTCATGACCCTTCCCATCCGCTATTCACAGAGTTTTACCAGCTTCCCTCTGGGAGGCAGAGGCCTTCTAAGAATAACAAGTCCTATTTACCTTTTATTTCTTGCATTTTAATCATGGAAATACATTGTGAAGATATGGAACTAATGTCAATAATGGTCCTAATAGATCATAATTGAGGGCACTTACCAAATCATAGTGTGTCTTTCATGATTGTATTATGTTATTTTAACCAGGAACATTTAAAATGCTTTATGAAAAATAATCTAATTGAATCTAATCTGTCATTTGTCATTATCAGCCATTTAAATATTAATTATAAAATTGGAACCCATGACTAGTGTTTATTTCACAAACAAAATTAATAGTTTCAGTAGTTTCAGTTCTTAATTAATTTATTTAAGTTGTATTTAGTTTTATTACAACATACTATATATTGCAGTGGTGACACACCCCTACAGCGGACTTTGTACCGCACCAATACCCTCACAGAATGCTAGCAGGTTCTAGAACCTTCCAGAGCGGGCTAACAGGGTCAGCCCTGCCACTACACAGCTGCTACCTCTTGGGACCTCATCAGGGGAGGCGTTTATGGGCTCCTGAGGAGCAGGGCAGGGCAGAGGACAAAAGCAAGGGACAGGTAAAAGAAGGTATGACAGGCAGTACTGAACCACATTAAAGGAACACAGTCTGGAGACAGAGGGAGCAGAGGCCAGCCACAATTTGTCTGTCCGCTCCCATCCCTCCAAAATTGCCACAGTAAGTCTGTCTCTGTCACCTCTGCCCTTTATAACGTCACCTCACGCAGCCCCAGCATGTCTGTCTTATAATTGACAAGGCCCCAAACTCTTGTCCAGTGTCCATTGCCTGTGTGTCTCCGTGGTGCAATATATTTATTTTTAGTTTGCATTCACAAAAATAATTTTGGTCCCTAATTCACACAACATGGCCTTTCTATTTGCTTCACAAATTGTTCAGTGTTTCAAGCAACTGTTCATCTGACCCAGGTAAAATTTGATGGGGATTCTACAGGACAAAAAGAGGGCATGCATTTCCTAGTAATTACCTATGACTCATCTTTTAGCAGAACAAACCCAGTGCTATCTGGTAAGTGTTAAAACACAGAGGCATAACTGTGTTAAATTCAATGAAGTACATTATAACTCCTTCCAGATTGCGTGCGTCCCAAATGGCAGATTTCCCAATTAGTGCACTCCTTTTTGACCGGAGACCACTAGAGAATAGAGAACTTCAATGCATTTAGAACTTAGTTTATGAGTAAAAGCTGACTGACGGCTTTTTAATGGCAACCCATTATAAAGCACCTCCTCTGTGCCATGATTAACACTCAGGAAAGTGGGCACACACACAGCCAATCCTTTGGAGATATCCCCTTCTTCAGACTTAAGTTCAGTCATTACCCTCCAAAAAGGACATGGGTGCTTCATTAGCTTTTATTCTTGGCCACTGGGGATCTCGCTTAGCAAGTTCATGATTCTGGTGTGCAATCGGCCTCCTGTAGGCTCGATATAATATCTGTCAGCTGTGATGGTGCAACCCGGCCAAAGTAACAGTGTTGAAATGTGGCTGTTGGTTGCGGCACACTGACAACACCTGGGAGATTTTCACATGGCAGTGCAGACTGGACCTGCAAAGTTGACTCTACACACTAGAAAGTCCTCGTGGTAAGTTGAATGCCTTCAAGCTCATTTGTGGTTGTTAATCGGTGAATGTTTTCTCCTCCAAGCGCATAGGTGTTGACAAGAACTTCCTGATTGAGCAACCAATGTGATAAGTAGAACAGCTTGGTGAAGACATTTTGAATCTATTGCTGTAGGTCAGTAAGCTAGTTTTGGTAACTGAGAGGTAAGCATTTAAAATATGTGCCAAAACACCCATTAATGTAATTTAGCAGGAAAATATGGACTGATATTGGGGACAGCTAGTCTGCTCTGCTGGCCGCTGGATATTTAGTGTAATAAAGTAACTGTATTGACAGATGCATCTCAGTTCAGTACAATAGGTTCTAAATCTAGGATAGCCGCTCTGGATCAGTTAATCAACACAAATGTCTGACTACAATGCAACTGAATTAAGGTTTAAGCATTTAAGAACCTCTAAAAGAGTGTGACTGAAGTTACAGCCAAGAGATTACAGGCAATTGTGATACCAAGAAATCATGTTGCTGGTTTGAATGGATTGTGTCATTGGTAAAACACTTAGTTTGTGAAGTAAAGTTAAATTGAGCAGCTTCAAACCCTGCAGCAGAGAATTGACAATTCACCAGCAACTTCTGGGTTTAGTGGGTGAGGAATACACCCACTTGCCTTGACTCTGCAGTAACAATGCTGTGTTGTGACCTGGGCATCTGTGAATTTAATCAAGGTAAACGCCTGTGGAGTGCATTGTTTCTGGCGCGAGTGGTTTCCAGTCTACGCATTTTGGTTGAGAGTGCAGAGCATTAAACATAGCGTTGTTAGTGCTTCCGAAGAAGACACCACTTGGAGTTGCCGTGATGAAACAGGGCCTTTATTGTGAATTTGATTTCACAAAATGTGGGGAAAAAAGGTAAAAGCAAAAAACATAATATTGATAAAATCACTTCCTAATTTAAGTTTACTATTTATTGACTGTTTCTCTTTGGCATTCACTGGCTTCTGATGAAGCATTCACAAAGAAGCCTTGACTGGCCTCTGAGGCAAACCATTGACACAGCAAAACCTTTGTGAGAACTTTGTCAAGGGTTAAAGTTTCCTGGGGGAAATAAGTATTAGATAGAATACCAGCCCATAACTGAGGTCTCTTCATGTAAAATCTAGATACATTGTACCCTCAAGAAGCAATTCAGGCATACAGCCACTTCACTGACACTATCCACCTGGTGAGATGCTTTTAGATGTCGGACAGATGCTTTGCGCGATCCAACTAATTAGCAAGTCTCTTCAAGTTCCACTACCAAGGAAAAGAAACACTGATCACAGTCATCTACATTCATGAAACCCCCCAGATCTGCTCTGGCAAATACATTTGAGAATATAGGTGATCTTGTGTGTTTTACTTGCACGTGAAATTTCGCCCGCCATGTTGGTCACCGAAGTCCACAACCAGGGAGTCTCAAAAACCAGACCATAAGCAGCACAGTAACTAGATTTACATTCCAATAATGGACACTTTTCGGGAACTATATGTTACCACTTTAGTCTCTTGAATAAATGACCAGCAAAATGGAGATCTGTTTTAACAACTTGCTAAAGCAAACAGCAATCACAGTTTATTTTCTTCCTCACACACCATTGAAACAGCAGTATTTGCAATGGTCCTTACAGCCAAGTATCTCTGCTATGTCAACAGAACAAAATCATGGACCATACAGTGCATTCAAACTTTAAGGTAGACCTTAAACTATTGATAAAAGATAAGGAAATATAACTAAAACTATAAGGTTTTTCATTGTCTCGGGGGCCTTTTAATAGGAGGTATAACAGGCACAGAATAATGGTAAATACTTAAAATGGCAGTTTTTTCCCCAAGACAAAAAGCCTCTGACGCATTTGTTATGAGATATTCCATTTCCATATTGTTCTTTCTTTCTTTCATTGCCTTGAGGCGTCACAGAAGATGAATTGCCACCAAGTACTCTCTCAAACATATTAAAGTCCATAGATTATGGTCATTATAGGTAGAGCTCCTGGCTAAAAGATTAGTTGTCTAATTAGTTTTCTCTTTAACTTTGCTCGTCTTCGGTTGTACATTATTTGTGATGCATGGCCTCTTTAAACCTTGACTAGCGAGCAGAATGCCACGTTAATAAAGTGTTCCGCGTTTCCCAATATGTTTACTCTCATTGCCATAACGGTTGTTAAAATGCTCAAATGGCTCTTGCCACGTCTTATGAGCGATGTCGTCCTGCTAAAGACGTGTTTAGCACCCAAATGGAATCTGCAATGGAACATTCCAGAAAGAAGTCAATCTGACATGATGACACTGACGCCCTCAACTTGGAGGACATCAGCAATCACTTATTTCAAGTTTTTTGTCCTCCTCCAAAGATTGATTCCCATCTCTCACTGCTAAAGTAAGCCTGGACGGATGCATGACAAATGTTTCGATATCTATCGGAGGCCATTTCCTAGCCTTGTTTTTTTTTTGTTTTTTGTGTGTGTTTTTTTCAGATCTGTTGATGATCCATCAGTGCGTTTTAACCCAACAGTCCCCACTGTCTGCTAAATGTCACATACGTTTCCAGACACCTTGACAGTCGTAGTGGCGTGTGTGTGTGTGTGTTTGTCTGTTTGTCTGAGCGTTGGTCTTGCCGTGTCTGTGTGAGTGCACGTGTGTGTGTGTGTGTCTTTCTGCCAGTGGGTGTCAGATTGAGGAGGGAAGCCTTATCCAGAGCAGGATAAATCCAATCGGTTACCTGGCGAGGCTCAGGGCAGCTCGATCGATGACACTCTTCGTGGCTGCTGATGAACTTCCTCCTCTGACAAGGTGTATCGCTCAGACCTGTCTTCAAACAGGGGCTCCGTCTCACATTTCAAGACATCCGGCAAATGGGACCAGACAGTGTCTTTTCCTATCCTGTCCTAGGGATAGGACATACCGGATACAGTGACAGGCCTGCCATTAGACCGAAGAGGAAAAAGCCTCAGGACTCACATTGTGAGTGGACTCATCACTGGGCGTCATTAAAAATAGTAATACAAGAAAAACATAATTTCTCAGCTCAAGGCCTATCCCCCTACCTGAGAAGCCGAATGACCCACCGTCATGAGCTGCTCGGCTCATACCCTTTGTGTTCTGTGTTGCTTCAGACAGAAAACACATTCCGGTGTAAAAAATAAAAAAACACAGTTACAAGAATAATTTAAATATGTTGCTCAAAATGTATGTGTCAACTTGGCTGTTATTAAGACAATCCCACTGTACATTACAGTTGTAAAAATGTACAAATAATTTCAATATAGGTCACGGTCGGTTTGGGGGTCCCCAAACTATTTGTTTTAAACAGAACAAGCAGCAAAATAATATAGTATACGTTGTAAATTGTTAAATCCTACAACAGACAGGACATCTTGTGGCAAGACAAGCCAGAAACGTATGTATCGTAAGTCATTTAAGTATGCTTTTTTCCAAACATGCTTAAAACATGTATGTAGAATAATACTTTGTCAGAACATTTTGAATGAATCACAATCCTAAAGAAACAGAGGAAAATGAGAATTGCATGGAGATTGAAAGAAGACATCGGACTAGTTCAATCCATAGATATGAAATTAGAATATTGCAATGGTCACCTGTGTATTCATCTGGAATGCAACAGACACATCTACACACATTGCTTTATTGCTTTCTAAAATAAGCAACAGCTCAAACCAATTTCATTGGTCTTATTATACCATAGAAATACATGAAGCCTTATCATTTACTTGGTTTTGATGCACTATAGTTACATTATATACAGACAGACAGACAGACAGACAGACAGACAGACAGACAGACAGACAGACAGACATGTTATATATAAGCTATATGCTTATATACTCTCTCCCACATTTCTGAGCTAGCATAACATCCATAGCCCAAAAATCAATGGCCCTTAGGAATATGTTGAGTCAAATGGAACACAATACCCAAGCAAGGCCATAGCAAACTTAAAAAAGCTACAGATTTGCTTTTGGAGGTGTTAGGAAAATGTGTGCCTTTTTATTTTGGTTATTTCTGCTGCACAAAAAGATGTCATCTCAGGGGTCAAAACAATGTCTTTAGTTCAGTTGACTACAGATTACAAACAACAGATAAAAAAACACAACATGCTTCAGCAAATGTTTTAATATTGTTGCAGGTACTCTAATATACCGTATGAGTATTTTGAGAGACACAGTGCTTCTTTTAGAGTTATGTTATAAACATGACTAAATCCATAAATACACAGGAATTTAAAGGAATCACACATATGACATGCTTTTCCGGGGTCAAGATCAATGATGCTCCATGACTGTTAGTTTAGTGAAGCAATGTGACAGCTCCACATTGTTTCTCATCAAAACAAAATGCATTGCCATCAAATAGTTTTATGGATGCATGTTCACAAGGCCTGTTAGAGCACCACATGTACTGCATGTGCACGTCAAAGCACATTAGCCGCAGTTTTCACCTGAAAGACGGAGAAAAAGAGGGATGGAAGGACAGGACGGGATTGGAGGGAAGCAGGGAAAGTCAGTCAGTGTGAAGGAGGAGGAGATCAAGCGTCATGGCGGTTATGAGATGGGTGTCTGATGCCTTTTCACAGGCGCTGTTTTGGCCGCTGCGCCAGTCAATCACGATTACAATGGCGACGGAAGACGAGAGCAGCGGCGCAGAAAGAGCAGGAGCAATAATTACAATGCAAGGGACAAGATAATGGGAACTTGCCTCGCTCTCCCAAACATTTCATGTATCAACTGCTGACTGACCTCCAACAACCGGCAATCACAGGTCATATTTGTGAAATCCAAAATGAATTGATTTGATGTTGGTGGGTGTGGGTGTGGTAAAATGGAGAGAGACCGTGAGAGAGGAAGACAGACGAGGAGAGAGGGATTCTGTGTTTCAAATTTGCTTGTATGAGCACACAAGTGTTTAACACTGTATGTGTCCACAAGTGTTTGAGAGCAAGTGTTATCTTTAAGTGTGGCAAAAATATGCCAAAGATTGCTTTGTCTCTTTCTCCATTTAACCATGAAGTGATAGGCTTCTCCTTGAACATTTATTGGGTGGCTGTAGTTAACTTTCAATGGCCTGGTGAAATTGCCAACACACTATAGTTGAAGTAGGGTAATGAAACAAATTCAAGGAGGTACACTGAACAACCTTTCATTCATTTAACCAGACGCGCTTCAATAGGAGCAGATGGGATATCAACAAATGGGAGCACATGAGAATAAAAACTTTTTACTGTGAAATAATACAGAGTTGTGAAAGGATATCTTGTTAAATCAGATGCAAAATCTTGCTGAAAAAAAGCTTTATGAATCAGATTGCATGGAAGGGATTCACCCGATGTCGGAGTGCAAGACAGGCCCACTAGATTTTAGAACTGTGTGTGTGTGTGTATATATGTCTTGTTATAAGTCTAATTAGCCTATACATTTTTGATTATCTGGTAAAAATCTCCTCTGCGTCTCCCAACTGTAGCCAGCCGAGAACATTAATCTCATCTAGTCTTATGTAAATGAATCGTTATCGAGCTGAATATAAAATAAGTTGTTTATGAAGCGGCTGATTAGAAAAGGGTATGCGCCCTATTTCAACTTAATATGTACACATATGTACCGGAGATATGTTTCCCAGGTCAGCAGTATGTCTCCATCACTACACAGTTTGGAATGGTTAGTGAACACATGCAGAATGATCCCCAAAAGCTCGTAATAATAACGAGTCAAACGCTGGGATACGAGATAACAATAACATACACTTTGAATAGAAAGTATAGTGAAAACAATCATTTTAGGAGGAGTCCTCCTTGTCTCTTCACAATGCTCTTTATGCACAACACGCCACTCAAAATTCATCTAGCAACAAGACGAAGGAAACCGCTAAAAGCTGTTTACACATGCCAGCCTCTAACATTACAAGCTCACTGAAATTGTTTATTTATACAACTGTCGAGGAAACAGTACATAAAATGTACTGTATCAAGCAAAATCACATGAAACAGTTGGGCCCATTTGAGGATGACTGATGGGTAGATTATTAGAGTGGCTATTGTGTGTGTGTGTGTGTGTGTGTGTGTGTGTGTGTGTTTTAGCGCATAACCACCTTTTGTAGTGTTCCTCCCTATTATGCAAATAAATGTTACGTAAACCTCACATAACGTGGAGGATTCAGAGGGAGAGCGATGCGCTGCCTGCTTTTCCTCGAAGTCGCATGCGCATGCTCAGAACAAATACTGTACACGAAAACACATCAATCTGCTTGATGGGGAGGACCGAAAAGTGAATCCCTGCTAGTTATCAAGTCTTCAACCTAGAGCCTTCAGAACCCATTGCAAGCTCCTTGTTCTTCTTTATTTCCATATTCAGGCCGTTGTGTATGTTCCATTCATGTTCCATTCAGGTACCTCCCTGTTTCACCCACAGCCGTGATGGAGAAGCTGCGTTGTAGCAGCAGCTGGGTAACCGTTTCCTAGGCGACGGCGAAAGCAGCACTTGTCAGTGTACGAGTGGTTCAGTGCGGTAAACCCTATTTCTGCTCCAAAGTGGAAGCCGTGGACTTCTCAGCACGCTTCCACGTCGACTGCAATGTGGCAGTGTGACAGTGTGGAGACTTAAGCTTGGGACTGGACAGTTCTATAATGTTAATGCAAAAAGTTCAGTTTGAGCTCTGTAGGGAAACAAATCCATAGGCAAGGTACTGTAGTTAGTATCATACTCACACATCATCCAATGAAACCGGGGATAACTGCTGGTGAGTTTAAAAGATCATCCGAATCAATTGAATCCTTGTTGACATAGCAGTCAACAGTAGTTAAATACCTGTTAAATACCATTAAAAAAAATATATTGCCGTTTTGGTACTTGACCTTCCCAAGTTGCTGTTGTTTTTTTGCTCAATTTAGCAAAGGAGAGAAGTCTGTGAATCCTGCGAAACGGCTCATAGTATACATCCATCAGTGCATTGGATGCACTTTTCCAAGACTCCTTGTCTCTCATCCCTGTCTTCAAAAACCTAGTGAACAAGAACGCTCGCCGTTCCTAAATCTTCTCTGATTAGTCTGCTTGGAAAATCCACCGCAAACACCTTGTAGCAAGCTAACATATCATTATTCATTGTTTTGCTAGCTTAAGGTAAGCAGGTAAGCATTCATGTCATCTCTTTCCCCCCAAACATTATTGTAACAGTGGAGTTGGAAAAATAGCGTCCATTCTTGACCTACACACCCAGCAGCTGTCCAGATGAAAGGGACCACTGTGTTTTATACAGTAGCCTAACACAGCAGCTTTTTACAGTGCTCTGATGGAGAGAATTGTGGTTGGAGATTGTATAACAGTGAGATCAGAAACCGGCAGCCTACTGTTTAGATTTGCATGGGCAAATAATAGAGGCAGCCAGTTATTGTGGTATTTGAGGAGAGAAATGGTCTGTGACTCACCGGTAGCCTATGGTCTGACCAGGGGTGTAGGATTGATTTAGATATCGGGGGGCAATTGACCAGCTTCTAAGATTGGGGGGGACGGAACCCCCTTTCCCCCCTGCTCCTATGCCCTTGGCAATTATGCCACTCCTGCGCTTATTAAATTCAAAAGCCAGCACTGTCTGTAGTTTACAATAAAACGCATTATGTCTAGCTTAATGCACTTCTTTTTATAGAGAAAAGTATATACTGGGCCACATTTGGACACAATCAAATAAAGATTAATTGTGATTACCCAGCAAAAGATTGCTATTAATCGTAATAAACGATTTTAATCTCTTTACAGCACTAGTTCTTAACCCTTAAAACTATACTTGTTCATTTCGCCTCAGCTTTGGTTGATAAGAAATGTTTCATATGCACACATTTTTTACATTTTGAGGGAGCGTGGAATTGACATGCTATCTGCAGGATTGTCCACCAGGCCACCATAAAATGTCTCCGGTAACCTAATCAGTTTTCTCGTCTATTTCCGCTGTGTCTTGGCTTGACCGCATTTTGGTATTGTTGCCAACTACAGTTGGCTAAAGCTAGGGTTGCCAAGTATCTCGAACCAAACAAGTTAATGGAATTTATCCGGATATGAAATGATACGTGACATGAAATGTCATTACAGTTACTGAAAACCAGACATGCTCGTGTCGCAGTGCAGAATGCTGACTGTTTGATTGGCTAATTTGGTCATCTAATCAAAGTAGATGTGTCACGCTGTTGAGCCGAATGGTGATCACATGGGATACTGACTGGTTTTCTGATCCACATCCCTCAGATTCATAACCTGTATTCCCAGATAAATGAAATCCCAAGATTAGATATAATTGATTGATATCCTTAAATGAGTTGTAACTCAGTGAAATCATGTTGCATTTCTATTTTTGTTCAATATAGGTTTGAAGGACAGCTCAGGATTTACTTTCCCGGAGTCAGATGAGCTTGAGCATACACTTCTAATGTTTCTGCATTCAGTATAAAGTGATGAAGGTCTTGTTTGTGGTCTTGTGGGCCAACGCTACCTAGTGTTAGTTAAATTAAATTCTGCTGTATGTCTAAGTTAATAATTGTTTTAACTCTGGAATGCAGCTTTCTTTTAAATGCCTCTGATTACATAAAATGCTGCAATGTCACAATGTCATCTCACTTTGAAACAGTTCTCTAGATAATCTCCTTGCCAAATTCTGTTTATATCTTGAATTGTCGGAGTACAGGGCTGGGCAATGATGAGCAGCTTGGTTGTGAACAATAATGGGATTTTCAATAGACAGTGTATTCCCTAGGTCAAAGTGCTAATATGCTAACAGGGTCTGACCTCTTTGAAGAAAAAAAGAATGATTATTAATGACTGTAAGAAAAAAAGGATGTTTTCAGGTTCAGAAAGGATAAAACCCTTTAAATGGCAATTAAACAGTGCTTTGTCCCAGAGAGCAAAAGGCAGGTTATTCATGAGTACCTAGATTTCAATACATGATTTTGACTTCATTTCTCTATATCACAGTAATCTGCATATTTTCACTAAAGACCCACCACCATCTTAACTTTGAGCCTTTGCCTTACAAAATTTCAATTAACCTGCTAGTGGAAACTGGAGTGGTTGGTCTTGACAATATGGAAGCTTCAGTGCAAAGAGTGGCAGTGGTATTCTTTTAACCCGACTAATTTAAATGTCGACCTGGCGGTTAGGCCTTGTGGGAATCTCCAGTGTGTCGCCATCATGATTGTATGTTTGTCATTTTCTTCTGTCTACTTCAAGCCACTGTTCCCAGCATGTGTGTTTTTGTCAAACAGTCCTGGCATTGTTCTTGTTTCCTGCAAGCAAGTGGGAGGCACCAGTGGCGGAAATGGGCTAGTATAGTGTCTCCGCCACATAGCCCAGGGATAAAAGAGAGATGTTATACCTTACTGCCCCCTAGTGTTCAACTAAGGTAATGACTTGGTCTTGACACATTAACATGTCATAGACATGGATACACAGGGCTATAATCAGACTCGAACAAGTTGACTTCCTATTCCATATATGCCTCACCAGCCCGCTTGTATTCTGGATTCCAGTCGTAGGCTCCATTTAAATCTCCCAAAGCAATCAGATTTCACACTTTCTACTGCCCCAAGTTAGAGGCTTCCTCCCAAAATCTGGTTTCTAATACTTGTCAGGATGACAAGGCCAACAGGGGGTGTGTGTGTGTGTGTGTGTGTGTGTGTGTGTCTGTGTGTGTGTCTAAACAGTTTTTCCACTGTAAAAATGTCCCCAAAATGTAATTTGCCCTGTCCCCAATTTGAAGGCAGCTCTTCGGCCGAAGTGTTAGGCTTAGGATAAAAGTTACAATTGGCTTTAGGAGTGTGGGACTAGGTTTAAATTTTAGGTCAGTAGTAATTTTTTGAGGCAATCAGTTTGGATGTCCCCATTTACATAGTTGAGTTAGACGTCTGTGTGGTACTGTGTGTGGAGGTCTGCATTAGATCAAGAGGAGGATGGTCTAAGATGAAGGAAAAGACTAGGGATTGGGGAGAATGAGGAGAATAGACAGAAAGTAAGGGAGATCTACAGAACCCAATGTTACAGACGGAGATCTCACGCCTGTGAAGTTCGGGGGTGGGGAGAGAAATTTAGACACCAAAAGAGGGGGAATAAGTTTTGAAGGGGAGATGGAAATAAAGATAGAGAGATGAACCAGAAGAAGAGGGAGGGTGAAAGAATGAGGACAGGAGGGAGCATGAGGCAGAGTTAGGGAAGGGGTAAATTTAGCGAGGGGGAAAGAGATTGAGGGAGGTTGACAGAGTACGAAATCACATGGAGATGGAGTGCGGCGAGAGAAAGAGAGGGAAAAGAGAGCGATAGACATGCGAGAGAGAAAGGGAAATAAAAAAACAGGAGAATCCGCCTCTGACAGTGCGCTCAGCTTGGTTGATGGCTCCTAATGAAGTAAGCCAGCTGCAGAGGAGGAGCCATGCTGACAGGCAGCGATATGGAGGGGAAAACACACACACACACAGACACACACAGACGTTCTTGACGTCAGCCAAGATTCAAACACCCAAACCCGTCCTGTGACAGACAACCCATACATTCAGGAGAAGACTATTACCCTGATAGAATGAAAGATGGCCTCGTTTGAGTTCTCCGTGTAAGCTCTCAACTGCGGGACTTCTGATCATCTAGGTGAGTTTACTCACCCTTGAGGGTGAAGGAAAACACTGACAATTAATCACAAAGTCACCTAATCAATAAATAGTGAGGTCCAGTATTTATGCGCATCAATTCCAATTGCCAACACTGTTGACAGACCTGATGTCATTGATGACACCAAATCAATAGTCTCATGGGAACTTTACAAAGGCATCAGCTCACCTCTTTCAGCCTTCCGGTATTTCCTCCTCCCTTGTTCCCCCTTTCCTTCTCAAGCAAAATGTTGTCAGCTGGCATGTCAGTTTGTTTTTAGTCAAAACACGGTTGACTACCTCGCGGCTTCAACCTGGAAATAGGAATGGAGAGATTGGAGAGAAGTGAGCCGTGCATTTTCCATCCAGCTTTCTTCTCTCCACTCCTGAGATCAATACCTTATTTTTGCAATGAAATTGCACAAGGACGGTAGGCTAATTAGATGGGTCATTCCACAGAAAGAGTGCTTTTGCATCCTTTTGATGTTTTAAATACTGAAGAAATATTTCGCAATATTGCATTATTCTAAGCCTGTTGTATTATGTAATAAGGGTCACAGGGAAAATTGACAACATGTTCTTTTTTTTGCCACAGACGCCAAAGCCACAATTTCCCTCCTTTAACCCAGCATCCTTTCTAAGGAGATTTTAACCCAGTTAATCACGAGTCTCACCATTATTTTAAAGCCCTGCTTATTTGTGGCTTCGTCAAAGTCATTAGAGATTACTATTTATTTAATGGGATGAGTGATGCATTTACAGGCATGTAAAAAATAAATCCTTTGGAAAGTTGTTTATTTTGTACAGATTTGGACACATGGATAGTTGAGCTTAATTCCAACAACAATCATTGATTGAGATAACCCAATTTAACAAATCACACCTAGCAGTTTTACATGTTTTACTTTAAAACATTTATTCAATTAAAATATATAGAAATGCAATTTTCTTGTGTGGAAAAGTTGATACACCCTTACCTTTTTTGTCACATATGGTAGAAACTTTAACTTAAATTACAATAAGATGCACCAAAACTCTCAAAAGGTTTTTGATGTCCATAAGTCTGGTATTGGTTAGAAAGCCATTTCCATACAATATGAAGAACATCATTCCAATGTTCAACAGGTCATCTACAAATGGAGAACATTCCAGACCAATGGCAATCTACATAGGCTGAATTTTGTCAGACAAACTTTTCTAAGAGCTGACCAAAAGATGCTCATAGAAGTCTCTTAGATCGAAAGATCTACAGGCCTCTCTTGCCTTAATCAATGTCCAAGTGCACAAGTTAACGGTAAAAAAGGAGAATGCACAAACCTGGTCTTCATAAAAGGTCCATAAGGACAAAGTCTCTGCCCTCAGTAATATTAAGACATGACAGACATTTGCCAGACAACAACTGAAGATCAAACTATTGGACCAATACCCTGAATTCTATATTGTACCAGAGAATTGTTGTAGAGAATGTTGGGCAATCTATCAAAAAGCCAAAGCTGAAGTGAACATGGATCATGCAACAGTACAATGATCTAAAATACACAAGTACAGCAGAGGCTCGAAAGAAGAAATGGAGGGTTATGAAATGGCTTTGTCAAAGCCCTGATCTCAGTCCTGTCGAAATGTTGTGGGGGGGACATGAAGTGGTCCATGCATGCAAGAAAGCTCTAAAATGACACAGTTGAAGCAGTACTGTAAAGAACAGTAGGCAATAATTCCTCCCAGTCCATGTAAGACAGCTGCAAGAAAGGCTCCGTTAATTTCAGACAAAAGTGGCCCACAATATTTATTGAAGGTAGGAGTGCACTTTTTTAGCACTTATGGAATTAGCATATCATACATCCCGTAACATTTTAGAATTTCTTCACGCAGCGCAAATATGAGCATTTGTACATTTCACTGGTTGGAAGACTGCCTCTTGATGATTTGTTATGTTGTGTTCTAGGTTTCTAGACAGACAGATGTTGAACAGACATTGTGTTATATGTTCGGTTCCAAGTTCCCTGAACAGATGTCTAGCAGACATTTTGTTATAGATTCTGTTCTAGTTGCGTAAAGATACAGATGTTGGACAGTCATTTTATAGATTCTGTTCTAGTTGTATAAAGATACAGGTGTTGGGTAGACATTCAAGAGCGCTGGTTTTTGTTATATCCTTCTGCCCTCTTGGAGTAAAGAAAACCTAATCAGTAATTTGCACTGATTTTGTACGAACAAAATCGAGCTTTTTGATGCTGAAAAAGGATACCCGTAAAACACTAACTACAGATCAATGGGTAAACAACTTAGGTTACGTCAAGAGTCCAGCCTCCGTCAGAAAGACGCTAGCGCCCTTTTCTCCATTACCTAATCACTCTCATCACAGAGGATGTATAAAGCCAATGATTTATTGTTGCCTACGCCTGCAGATCTGATAATCCCGCCAATATTAAACAATAAGCAGTGCCCTTAATCTGTCTTTTGTTGCACAGCACCCCTAATATTACATATGGGCTTAAACTGCCCCAGAATCACATAAAGGCAATCACAGATTAGCGTGGGTTTATCCAGCTTGCCGAGAAAGCAGTTTAAAATACATCCACCATTTGCTTCCAGGTCTTTAATATTTCAGTTGCCTTTGAGGAGAAAATGTGATGCTTATCTGTGACAGAGTGTCAAGATCTGCCCGGTTCCCATGACATCTCGGGCTCTGACGCTTACTAGTTAGTCAATCTGACAGACTTGGGATATGCCACACAGTGGCTGTCTCTGTGCTATGTTGTTGGTCAAAAAAGAGGATGTTTCTTTGTGTGTGTTGGGAACCTAGTCTATCTCTGTATATGTTGAACCCCAAAAATGATAATGGTATTTTAAGTCAAGAAGCCATAACACTAGAATACAGCATTGTAACGTATAATATCAGTTTTTTGGAGTCTGTTAACAAAGTAGACCAACAACATATTGTATTTAAGCACTGAATGTTTGCAGTGAAGCAATTTTGACCCTCTTTTGAGGCATACTCATTTCAGGGAAAGCTAATAATAGCAGTCATGTCTGAGGCTGAGAAATTGCCCTAGGCATCTGTATATGATTGTCATCTGGCTAGTTCTACCTTTAGAACAACAAACACGAGAATAAGTGAAGTCAGAATATACCTGACCTTGTGTATGCATGTGATTCTGCATTGAGTAGCTTATAAGTACACTGAACATAGTGTAAACACTGTACTATGTATTTTCATGAAAAACTAGTGTGCCAACTGTTAAGTCCAGAGATATTGTGTTGCAATTGTTGTTAATATGCTGTTCATTTAAAGCCAAATCTTTGTTCTGAGGTTCTGAATTTGCTAACCAAACAGGCTGATTCTTCTTATCCTATTAACGAGTAGTTTATGTCAACTGCTATGTAAGACATTTTTCATAAATCATTAAAGATGCCTTCATCTGAGAATCTCTGCTAGCCTCCTAGCAAACATAAACGATAATTTAGGGCCTTTAACCACGTTATAAATCCTTTGGTAATACAGTTTTGTGTATGTAAAAGCATTTCGCATTTCTTGAAAGTTTGGTTAAGACGCAATCTTATGAAGTTGTAAATGCAAGTTAGATGATGCTGTAAAGAACCATATGAAAGGGTTATATAGCCGCAAAAGAGAACTCTGCTATTGTTATAACTTTTCTGGATCTTTTAGATCCTTTATGGGATCCACAAGCACAGAATCACAAATCAGTGACGGACCAACCATTCAATTAATGCAATTCGTGCTGTCACAGACCGTTCTTATATATACACTGACTTTCATTACTTAAGGTCAAACAGGGTGAGTGTTTGAATATTCGGCTGCTTGTCATGGTCCCACCATCTGGCCACCCGGTGTTTCTTTGTAAAGTCCAGATCTCTATGGATCAAAGCTTCATTCAGCCAAGTTTTATATAAATCGTCCCATTGTTGTCTGAGTTACTGTGTTTAACGTAAGCACGGACACATGGACCAATGGAGACAGGTCTATAGTCATGACCAAATGAAGGTTTATTGGTGCTGATCTGAAGCTATGGCGTTGACATGCCGAGTGGTGGTTCAGTGTCAGAGAAGGACTTTAAGTGTTTCACACAATTCTAAAGGAAGGAAATGTTGTATATGAGACCCATCATTCAATTGAGATAATATCAGTATCAGGAAAGTTGCACCTGGGATGTAGAATGTCAACATCATCATTTGACTGTTTGTTCAACAGAAAAGGAGCAACCTAGCGCAGGTGCTATAAAGCAATAAACACCTAAACAATATCCACTGAAAGCACAATTTTACCAATTTATTTCTCCCTAATTCTGATTAAAGCCCTTCTTATTATAAGCAACTCCCAGTGGACTCTGCAATGTCGATGTCTAGATTAGTTTTTTCCGAAGCACATCTAACGTCATTCTGGTTCTTATCATGCTGCTCACTCAAACAGCCACATGGTGTTGCTAGAGCACAACTGGCCAGCACGGATTTGCGTTTGAAATCAGATTAAAAAATTTGAATACACAGTGATCATTAAGTGATCAATTGTCGGAGTGACCTGTCAAGCCTTTGGGTGGGAGAAGCTGGTGTTGTCTACCTGCTAAGCAAGTGTTGGCCTGCTTGTTCTCCAGATCACATCTTGTTTCTGTAGAGCACCACCTGGGAGTTGGTCTCAGCTCATAAATTAATGGAGTCTTGAGTTGCAGCTTAATCAGTGTGGACCTTGCTTTGTCAAGTGTTTAGTCAGATAATTAGTCCATCTGGTGGCCAGTAACCACCATCATTTGCATACCTGTTTTCCTTCCCATCCAACAGGTGTTTCCGTGTTTTTGTCCATAGCAATAACTTTTAAAAAGGGGACTTGGGAAGCTTGAGATTCATGCCTGTATTTGAAAATAGTGTTTCCCAGATTTTGTAGGCCAACACAAAAACCAAACCCTTAAAACGTAGGGTAGGTTTGGCAGACAGATTATGCCTGGTCTTGGACTAAAACAAATCATGTTTTTGGTCTTAGACAGGCCTCGATCCTTGTCTGTGAAACTGGCCCTTAATATTTGGGGATCTGGCTGATTCCAGAGTTATTATAAGCATGCTCTCTCAGTATGGGCAAACCAAATGAAAACTTTGATATGATTGTGCATGGTATACAAGCTTTGGTAAATCCCCAAAACAGACTTATATTTGTATGTTGGAGATATTTAACTAATCAGAAGAGTGGGTTACATGAAGTCGACAAGCTTTTTGGCACAACTGAAGCTATTTGCAAACTTTGGTGAATTTATTAGTCTTATAACAACATGAATTGACGCTGAAGAAATTGCTTAGCTGGCAAGCTGTACAATATGCAAACAAGCAATAAACTCTCTGATTGACAACTGTCTTTTGAAGGGACTTAAGTCACATATTACCTGAAGTTAATTGATTAACATTCTTTCCCCAAAATGTGTCTGTAATCTTACCTTGTTATTTCTTGATACTGACTAGCCAACAGTGTTGGTATACATAACAGCAGTTTCTAATATTGCATATTGAATACACCAGTTGCTTGGAGGTCAAATATTCATCTTTATGATTAAAATTCCAAATCCAGTTGCTTACCATACCCTGAACCATGCAGTAGATGGCAGCAAAACTCCCAGCCTC
Source organism: Esox niger (assembly GCA_016801105.1). Lineage (NCBI taxonomy): Eukaryota > Metazoa > Chordata > Actinopteri > Esociformes > Esocidae > Esox > Esox niger. The sequence goes on along the minus strand of JACXGJ010000824.1, from coordinate 63,154 downwards.
TATGGCAAAGCCTCTATTCTCCTATCCTTTAATTTCCCTTTCTGTGTAGACAGTTTAAGATCCTGTAGATATTTACACAATTCTTATTTTTTTGTTGACAAAGTAAATAGATTTGTGAGAAGTATTTTAGGATGAGTAGTACATTATTGTGTAATGAGAATAACTTGCAATAGTGATCATTTCATTGTCTAGAACAAATTTGGACACTGTAATGGCTTAGAGAAAATAGTTTATTAAACAGTTAATTAATACAAAGGAAATGTAATGTTATAAAAAATTATCTAGAAAAATTACATATTGTACAAATGATGGCTCCTATTTCAATTAGTCTCAACATACAAAATTAGAAAGGCACTGTGCAGAGAAATCTGCCGAGCAGTATAGAAAACAAACTGTAGAAACAACTTTACAGGATCACTAGAATGCCTAAATAAACAAAATAAATTGCACATATGCAATGTAATGATAATCTCAGGGGCAAGCTAGATGGAAAAGGAGGCCAACTCTACCTCTTTAAGACACTCTTCAAATGCTCACCTAACATCCGCTACTCATCGATTCTTGAAGTTTGTTTAGGTAAACTAACACACAATCCTTAAATTATTTGAGGTGGGCTTAATTATGCTCAGCGATCACACTTTCTGAACCATTGTACAGGAAAACTTAAAACATTCCAGATGTATTTGATCTGATGATAAATAGTCTTCTGGAAGTATGAAGCATTTTTCTTCTGGTATTAAACTTTTCGTTAGAAATTTTATTAATTACCAGCTTTTGTTGGAGGGTAATTGTGCAAATATTGGTTTCACCATTTTTAAATGACAAATTATAGTTAGTGTTAGTTCAGAAAAGTACTGGGATAACAATACTGACGAGGGTTTGCCCTTAGTTCTCACATGACTTTGCACATGATGTGAATGAACTGTCATCGTCGAGTCATTATCCTATGGTTTGCATTTGCCTTTGGAGTCTTTTACTGGGCTGATTGATACATAATATTTATCTGTCACCAAACTTTGTGTCCTGAAATATAGAACTCTAAGTGGTCAAATAAATAATTACACAAATAACCTCAGATAAAAGCAGAGATTCCAGAGTATGCTTTGACCTCATAGTAATTGTCCAAAACTGTGTAGTACTGAGACAATAAAACAAAACATGCTTCAATGTCCAAAGAATTAAAGAAGGCATGGTAAAGTAAAAATATACAGAAGCATTATTTTACAACAATAAATGTCCTAACTTGATCATACTGCACATTACGTCACAGAAACAGCACTAAAGAGCAAACGAGGCTTATATCAGGAAAGCTGTGTGAGACTATGTACTGCAATATGAACTGGAAATGGAAATTCATAGAATACACAGCAGCAAATCTACAGGCATGTATTCAGTAGTGCAAACCCTTTTCATTGACAATTAGTGAGTGTTCTTTAAACAAGGCAAGGTTATATCCCTCCCTGTTTCATCTGTTTGCTTTCATTTTGTTCCTAGTGAATACACTCTAGGGATGGCAGGGTACAAGGCAGCTTGGAACATATGTCAGATGCTGATTTCCTCTCCTAACAAGGGATACTTTGGGATTTTGGCAATGAAACCCTTTTTACCTACTTCCCCAGAGTCAGATGAAGTCCTGGATACCAGTCACGCCCTTGCATGCAGTTTGAAGAATTGTTCTATCTAGTGTTTGTGCAATTGCTAACCGGAGCTAGTGCAATAACTGTAAGTCTCTGGGAACAGCTTCCGGTCGCTCCTCCAGTCATTGTCATTATTCTAAGCTCTTAAAATAGCTTTCATTTACATTATATTGAATACAGAAAGAATATGATATCCATGAGATTTACGTGTAGATAACAAGCTTAATTTCCAAAATCACAAACTGTGCCTTTAATCTCTCATTCTGCATCAGACTGGAAGAGATCCAGCCAACAACCCCAGTACCTCTGTGGTCTAACTAGTGGACTCATGGGATTCATTTGAAAAATAGTCCATATAAAGAAAAACAATGGATTAATATACAGAAACATATTCCACAAATGCATCAACAATGGAACCTATAAGTAAAATCCTTACTTACAGTGAAAGGCCTTCATTTATTACACCTTGCATTATGACGCAGCAGGAACCACACACACTCTCCACAAAGCACTGAAATGAACGTAAGTCAAGGAAGAAATACCAGCAATCTATAGATTTTCTGTGTAAAGGGTCATTGGCTAGAGGCAGGTTAGTTTCACAGTTACTTTGTAGTTGAAGTCAATTTGATCATCTCTGGATGGATAAAGTGACTTTGTGTGAAACATTCTTCAGCGATCCAAAACATGGACGGTCTTGGAGGTAAGTTTGACATGGTTCCTAAGTCCTAGATCCACTAATGACCATTGTAGATTTAGATACTCTGTCAGTAGTTTCGTTGGGGGGGATTCTACTGTATAAATCCCATGGCCACAATCACACCAGACTGCTCTGCAGATAGAAAATGGTCAGGGTCATGCAAGACTCCTGAGATTATAAATGAAGTATACTCTTCAGACTAACTCATTATGCCGTTTGAGAGGTACCAATCTCTTTGGCATTCCAGATTCATGTCTGACTTTTCATTTGACATCTGTGCATGCAAACGAGTGTCACAATACAGGCATTTCAAAACTTGTTGGAGATCATTCTTCTAGCTGCGTCTTTCGTACCAGGCTCTCAACAGTAGAGTCTTCATTATAGATACCCATGTTCATCAAGACCCTTGGTTGTTACAGGATTCCACTTTGCTTTTGTTTTACTGGGGACGTAACCTGCAAAAGACCAGGGAGTTAGATTAGAATACACCTAGGCTTCGTTATCCTTCATTACACTCCCGTGATGGACTTGCACTGATTATTTTTACCTTTAAAAAAAAAGTTTATGATAAAATGTATGAAACCAAAACAAAAATGTTTAAATAAACTTGAATCTTGTACAACATTAAGCACATATTCATAGTCAATGAGAAATGAAGATATTTAATTGGATGGTCAATCTGTAGACACTATTTAATACAATATCTAATATCTACAGATCAATTGCGTTTCAGTTAACTATCACTAACCCTAACCTTAAACCGTGTGCTAAAACATTCCCTCAACACTTAGTGTAAACCTAAACTTGACAAGCATTTACTTAGTTTTTTTGATAGTTTGTTCAAAGTATGAATACCTTGAGAGCATCTACAGATGATAATCTTGACATCCAAATAAAGTGTTACCCTTTGATGTGCAATAAGAATGTATTGAGCCAACAGCGATTTGACCTTATTAATGTCTGATCTATCTAAACATCATGTTAACACAGAATCAGGCTATATTGCTAGCTACTGTTGCAGAGTTAGTAATGAGCTGGTCATCATGAGTTTTCACAACCTTTAAGAAACAAGCTAAGCAAGAGCATTTTCCAAGGGGTAGTGGTTGTCAAGCTATCGAGCTAGTTAACATTTGTAGGTAATGTCTGTCGATGTCTGTTTATACATGGGGCCACAGGCCTTTTTTGAGTATTTACACTTTCAGATGTGGGGTTGTTGAGATACACTGGAATAATGAATAAAAATACTGAATACAATAATAGTAGTGAAATTATTCTACTATTGTATAATTGACGCAGGCTAACTGCTTCTTCCAAGGTATCTAGTTACCTGATTCAGTCCGATTCTTCTGGGGCTCAGGAAGTTGAGCCCCCGGGATGGGTAGCCCTCCCTCTCCCAAGTCGCTCTCACCAGACGATGCGTGTTGTTCACCCTCTTTAGCGTCTGTCATCATGTACAGGGTAGGCCTCTGGTGGTACTTGGCCCGGTATGTGTCGGTCATACAGTTGTCCACAGAGAAGTAGGTAGTGGGGAGGGCAATGGGGAGACCAGTCCCGCCTGCAGTCGGGGAGTCTAGTTCATCCATATCATCCTCTGGTCTCGGGCTGGGGAACCGCTCCTCACCGCTCTCGCTGGCCGACAGATCGTTATGGTCCCGGTCTGACGAGCCTGACTTGGAGCTTGCGTCAGATGAGTGTTTGTGCTCTACAGGAGTCTCCATCCATCGGCGTAGGGCATTGTGGGAGAGGGAAGCGCTAGGCTCGTTTTTTGCTTCCTGAAGCGGGCGAGTACGGAAGCCGGACTGGTCTGTAGTTGTGTGGAGGTAGGTCTTGGGTGGGAGAGCAGGGGCCAGGTTCTGATGATAGCGGGGCATGGGGGAGAGGTCTCTGGGGATCTGGGAAATTGGCTCCTCCTGTTCGGAGAAGTGTCCCGCGAGATCATCAGAGCTGTTCCATTCTGAGCTACTGGTCTTGGCTTGGCATGGTGAAACCGGACTGACCGGGCTGGAGCTACCATCAAAGTTAATGTCATGGTCATCATCCAGACTGTCCCTGCCTTCTAAAATTCCAGGAGTGTATCGGAAGGCTTTTCTTCTGTTGCAGGGAGGAAATTATCATGTTTTAAAACCTATGTTGAGTAGTTGATAGCATCCATACTTTCTAATCAAAAAGGGTTAGTAGCAGTGACCAATATGTCTTGACCCATTGATCTTACTATAACCAGAAGTGATATGTTAAGATTAAAAACAAAAACACCTGTTACATTCTAATGAAAGCCTTACAAATGCCCATACTTTACCTTTGTATACTTGGGCTCGATTTAAGGAGATGTACATCTTGCAGGTCTGGAGATTTTACTTGGTGTTCACCTGGAATATAAGAACTTCATTAGGTTTGGTAAATTCCACAGACATTGTACAGAATTCGTCAAAATGTCAGGATAACCTTAAGTGGTCTAAAATATAGTTGCAACACATAACACTTTTGAGGTTACATATCACACGGGTCACAATCATTAGCATACAAACCAAAACAATACACAGCCAAAAACACAATTCAAGGATGCCCCATTTCTTTCTCTGAAAAGTTCCAATCAAAATACACAGGCCAGTCAAAGGTTTGAAGACACCTATTCAAGGGCATTCGATTAATCTTCTACTTTCAACATTGCAGAGTAATAGTGAAGAAATTAAAACTATGAAATAACACATGGTATCATGTATTAATCGAAAACATCTCAAATATATATGTATTTTAACCTGTTATAAACGTTTTTGGTTACAACATGATTCCATGTGTTATTTCATTGGGTTAAATTTATATGTCCCAATTTCCATCGGTAGGTGTTCCATAGATAGTAATAATCGACAAACATTCAGCGGTTGCTAAACAACTGCTTCCTAAGGTTAAGGTTGGGATTAGGTTTTGAATAAGGTTTAGGTTAGGAATAGAATACAGGTTGGGGTTAAGATATAGGTATGGGTTAAGGTTAGTAGATAAAAATGTTGTTACAGTAGACAATCTGTAGAAAATCTACAGACACACTTTTGGGAAAAGCTACCACATTTCTGATTGTTTATTGTATATTTTCAACTAAAATCTTAAAACGCACACATACAAACACCTCCAATACTGTTTTTGCCTATGCCATTTCTGCCTCCGTCCTTGAATAGGGTCACAGTGTTTTTACTGTCCATATCTAGCACAGACATGTTATCTAACTGGGGTCATGTTATGTTACAAGCCTGGTGCAAAGGGAGGTAGTATCAAAGCCGATAGGAGGTTTGGTAGAGTGCCCTCTGGGCCCCTATGTACCACTGTCTGATCCGGCATGAGCCAAGCAGAGGCTATGCTATGGTGCTGAAATCTCATGCCTTAGCCCATTTGCTAGCCTTCAGGCTAATCCTTGCTAACACAAAGTGAACACTTCAACCCGGTGGGGTAGAGGTGACCGGGAGGGTGAGTAGAACCCCGAACCATGAGGGTGACAAGCAGGGGGTATCCAACGTGTCTCGCAGAGTCAGGCCCCAGTGCCAAAAAAAGACCCGCTGAGCTATGTCATTAAACTAGCCGACAAATAGAATAACTGGGCCGTCGTCATCAGACGCGGGACTGCTACAGAGAGGGTTGTGACCACGATAGTCAGCATTTGGACGAGGACATCGGGTCATGTCTCGTTTCCCTTCATGTCATCGCAACGGGAAGTACGTGAAGTTGACTTCTTTAAAAAGGCGGAGCTAAAAGTTGATGGCCAGAAATATCCAAAGCGCATCGTCTTGCAAGCACACCGACAGCGATGCGGTGCGTTTAACACTGCCGGACTTAGAATAGCCGACTGATCGGAGAAGCAAGTGAGTGGCTTAGGGAGTCTGTGATGCGTCAGCACAGTTGGCTTTCATTCCCTCTCTCTCCTTTTTCTGTGCCCTCAGCGGGAGAATTAGCGGCTAAATCCCTTCTGCTGGCATGCAATTATTACGCGGGGATCGGACTCCAGTGTCCAGGCTGAATCCCCCCCCACCCACCCACCCACCCAATGCTGTGTTTTTAAACCATTAAATCTTTGCAACCATTCTCAAATTCGATCCTGTTGATTTGCATTGTTGGCAAATGACAGTAACAATACCAATATGATGTACAAAGGACCGGTGCACTTTACAGCACTTTTCTACATCGCTACTTACTGAAGCAAATCCTCTTCCCTTCAACAGTTGAGTGGGCTGTTGCCAAGAAAGAAAAAAAAATGGAATAGGAAGAGTAATTGCTGTATAACAAATTTCAAAGCAGCAGTGGCTCTTCGGTTAGAGAGAGCCCTCTGGTTGCGCTTCATCCCATAAAATAATTCAGACATTAGCAATAAATGCCTAATGGTCTCTAAAATGCCCAGATAGATTGATCTGCTACAGATTTGGCATTGTGGTCATTGAAATATATAATGACGTGCATTAATAAAGATGTGGTTTTTTTCTAACAGAACATATTCCATATTATGGGCCAGAACATTTTCTGGCTAATAGTGGCATTAATTTGTTTGTGCTGGCAAAAAAAAAAAAACATGGTTAAGATTGTGTTCATACTGAGTCAAGAGTGGTTTCTGCAGTAAAAAAAAAAAGAATCTTCCTGCACAAACACAAATATAATATGCTTACAAACATCAAACAGGTAATTGTTTACCAGGTGAATTTATAATCAGCAAATAAGGTTTTAAACCAATGCTACTCATTGATTGAATATACAGTTTTAAAGTTTTTGTGGACAATCAGTAATGCCACTAATATCATTTCAGTGGATGGATCTACACTGTAGACAATCAAGTCATAATGTTGGAGTTCACAGTGGTGATGTCACTTCATTTTATAGCCCATACATTATATGGGAGCTTCAAGTTACTTTGCAAAAACTAAACGTCATCATGAAATCCAACCTCTCAAAAAAATCATAATACCAGAACGTGTTGACAGCTCTTTGAACATCTTAAATAGTTACATTGATGCAACAAGATAAGACTTCAGAGACGCTTCAATTTCAAGATGGAAGAGCCAGGATTTGTAGAGCTCAGAATTTTCTGCAGATCTGCAATCCTTCAAAAACATCAATCATACTTGGATTCACATTTGATAGGAGAAAAAAAAATCTTACTTGCATATCAATTATAGGAAGATAAGAAATTTGCCATGGCAAAAATGTAATGCTTGCCACAAGTATAAATTCAAACGAACGTTAGCTCCACGTGACTTAAAGGCTGTCAAGAGTATTTATTGACATCTAAAGATAGTCACTATTTCAGCTTAAACATAGATGTGGTGTGGATGGCATGACTCAGACATCAGATCCTACACAAGCAAATGACTCTGAGGTGCTCAGTTTCGGTTAGAAATTCAACTTATGCACTGTACATGCTCATTAAAAAAGACTCTTTCTTCAATGACTGATTTGGTCTTTTCAAATCATTAGATATTTTGTAAATTTCCATGCTCAACCTATTCCATTATTTGAACCATTTCATGTCCTATGCGGTATGTTACATCCCATCCCAGTGAAGGCCCTCTACACATTACCTATCCATTTTAGGATGAAATGTCAATTCACCTTTAGATAACAAGTAGATTCACTTTTCAAAATGTAAATGGGAATTGCATGAGCTGGTAGTTTCAGTCATTTTCTTGCTACACGCATCTAAAGCACCGTGTAACGCATCCGCCACTAAATAGTAGTCAAAGCATGAACAACTCGCTTACATAGCCAATGCCAGTCACTTCATCTTCACCATTTGGCAATTCTGGTTTTTATAATGGTAATATCCCCTGAAAACAATTGATGCAATCATTCAAACATATTGTTACCACTTTGTTTTTGTAGTAAGCTACAAGTAGGCTTGTGGTAGGCTACAAGTTGATCAGACTGCAGTGCAGATAAACGATCTGACAAACCATGAAGCATTGTACAAATGCTGGAGTTGGCTGTAACTTAGCAAGTTGTGGGGATAAACCTATTGAGTGAGTGCAGTAGGTAAGTCATATTCTAGCTAATTTTCAAGTTTACATTAGGATGGCCCAAATAGCCCAGAGTTATGCACTACTCATGACCAAGACACACAAGCAAATAGGGTGTAATCTGGAGGAAAGTCTATCATACAGTTTACCATCACTCAGGACTGAGAGGAATTTAATACAGCTTAATCCATAGTAAGAGTAGGCAACTAGATTTAGCCACTGGCCAATTTGTCAGAGTGGATGGTCAACAAGCAAGCAAGCAAGCAAGTTTATTCATATAGCACAATTCATACATAGAAGCAATTCAATGTGCTTTACAGTGAAAACAGAAATAATGCAATAACATCAGAAACAGTTTACACAGAGGTTATTCCTCTGATAGCACCAGAACTTTCATTACAATTGGTAAAACAGGCATGCATATTGTCATAGTAATTATAAAAAGTAACAAAAGTGTGGAACACAGCCATAAAACCCAAATAAAATTGCGTTCTCACCCCAGACAATCAAAGTCCAGGAAGCCTAATTGATTGAGACACAACATATACATATCCATTTGATTAAACTGGGTAGCGTGGTCACAATTGTACTTCCAATGAACCATGAAACTGCTCCCGTCAACACGCCAACGGTTTTCCACACACACCAGGCACGGTACCGAAAACCACATGCCTTCTGGTTTAAAGTCTTCTCACAAACTATTCCAGTGTCTTTCTCTGTGGTGTAAACGAATGCAGGTCAACCATACTCAGTTTGTGATGCCACAACCTTGCGCCTACACAGAGAATGTATACCTCCCTGTCATATCAATCCAGATAAAATAATGACATTGTCTCCATAAACTTTTGCTCACATCACAGCCTACTGCTGGATATCCAGTAAGCTGTCTGAATTTAAATTAGATGTCGGGTCTATCAGCGCTATCCATGACACCAATGATCAGAGACCAGCTACAGACACCCATGTTAGGTTTTGAACCCTATCCCTTCTAACATTTATCATTCCTTGTACTTAGCTTCGTTTCACCCTCTAGAGAGGGTTTTACTCTTCCAAAACAATTAACCTTACTGTGGTTGTCTGTCAGTGATATCGATGTATCTTCTTGCTGTTACTGCCAATGTCAGTGTTTGTTACAATAACCCATGCCACAACAAATGACTGAACACAGCAATGATCAATTGTTTGCTTCAGTCTTTAAAAAATATGTATATATTCCCTACATAGCAACGCAATGTCGGCCATGATGAATAGAGGCAGTTTATATTTCTTGGTGAGAGACGACTTTGGGTTTAACAAAGGAGGTGTCTTGCCAGTGGAAAATGTAGCTTTCACTATGAATGAGACAGGCCAATAATTGTAGAAAACATGGATGTTGCGCTAACTTGCTAGCTTAAAAACAATTAGTGCTGCAGAGTATTTCAATGATCTTGCATTTGGGAAACAGTTGGAGCCAAGCTGGAGTAAATCAACCAAGGGCTTGATTTACTGCTTGGATATGGCCGTTTGAGGCGACTAGACATACCACCCATCTCTCAGCAGCCATGACCTTTTGTAGTCGTCACTCAGACAGAACACCTTCTCTTAAGGCATGCTATCCATTTTAGCATGCTGTGGTTAGGCTGGCATTCCAGCAACGAGGACACAACACATTTATCCCATGTGGGTGGAAAATGTCTGGATGGCAGTTACAAAAAGAGATTTAGAAGGAAAATTCATATTGTTGTTTCTAAAATGGTGTATACTGTTTGTCTTTCCTGACTCCTGATGATAGGTTTTATTGTTTTGCCATCTGATCATCACTAATGTGCTTTAAATAAATATTTTTGCCACTAATGGACCTCTGGAATTAACTCAGACCTATCTACTACACAGCCTAGGCCAGAGTAATGCTGTGGAACTCCTGACAAATTCATTCCGAACACCTTTCCTGGAGCTTGTTAATTCAATCCACAAATGGTAGGGAATATAAGCAAGAGATGAGTTTCAAATAGGGTGACTAGACTGAACACACTGGCTTATCAGCAGGTCAGCATTCCTTACATGCAGGCATAAAAATATTCAGACACATTGGACATTTTGTTAAAAAAACAAATATCCCCGGAAGCCAAGAACAAGGCAATCAATCATTGTGCCAGAACAATTTAAATCGATTGATTATAATGTATGACTTCTGTGTGCAATAAGCTATGGAAATTGTTCCACCATAAAAAAGACTAAATCCATTCAATTGATCACAATGATTCTCAAATAAAACCGCTAAAATTGAAAGATAAAAAAACTGAGGATCAGTGGATCAAAATAAAAAATACATCAAGGCTTTGGAAAGCGTTTGTTTCCTTGCCAGGAAGCGTTTCCACATGGTTCGCTCTGTTCAGCATACACAAGCCAGCGCGGTGCCTACATGAAACGCTGCCCTTTTCCGCTTCGATTCGTCAGCAGACTTATGTAAAACCAACCCCGTTTCTCCCTGCCCTAAACACTGTTTGAGACCTTGCATTAACCTAATTTGTTGTTTTCGTGTAAAAGGGACACAATAAAAGGATGGGAGGGGGGAAAAATTGTGGCGCCACAGAACATGGCATTATATTTATGAGCGTGTGAATGCCACCTTCTGACAGGCCCGGTCGTGGTATTTTATGCCCGGCTGGGCACAGCTGGGAGGCCCCTGCAAGCTCGCTCATCATCCCCATCCTGCAAGGACAAACTCCACGGATTTCAATTCGGAGAATTTGTGATGGTGTGTTGTAAGGCTGCCACAGATTCAAGCACATTTCCTCCCTCATTTGGAAAGGGTCACTTGGATAGTATGTAGATTATATCCTATTGCTGACCTGAACAATGCCTATACTTGTATGGGGGGGGTAAAAGCAGCTATTATCATAACAACCTATTAGTCATTGTTCTGTAGTAACAGCTTGGTGTTTTTGTTGCTAATTTAACATATGAACTAGCATAGGAGATGTATTCCAATTGTCTCTTGAAGTTTGCTTAAAGGGTAATCTTTTACATGGATCTCAAGCTCTCTCTGGTACTCTTTAGACTCGTACATGTATGTTCAACATGGTGGATTACTTTGTGCGATGCCCGGCACACATTGCTTTTTCTCTGGAAAGGTCAGGCCCAGTAAATGAGGAACCAGTCAATGTACCTCCATAAAGAATCTCCACAGCAAGGGCTCTGACCTTAGCACAACAGATGGGACCATTAATCAACAAAATGACTGTGGTGTTTCTTAATATCTCTAGACCTTATACTGTACATTTAACTTCTCGGGGGAAATTAGACTTCTGAAGAGCATGATGACAAAGACGATCTTTCTCTGGTAATGACTCCCATCAGAGTCACCCTTCCCACTGTATCAGACACAATAACTTGAATGACTAACAGGAAAGGGTCAGCTGCCCCTCCCCCCCCCCATCACCACTATACACAATAATTATTTCAGCCCAGTTGAGATCTCTTTCTGGGTTACAAAAATGTGTTGTTCTTTGCTTTGGGCAAAGCACAATATGACAAGGTGGGTGTGAAGTGCGAATTTTGCCAGATGCCTCATCTTTCCCGAGCGCTAACAATGCAGGACAGATCATTAAAATATATGTGGGAAGCTGTTTTTCTAAACTAGCGAAACAAAGAGTAAGTGAGGGCCAAAAGGCAGATGAGGGCCAAAATGGCACAATGCACCATGTTAAAGCCAGTTAACAAATTGTGAATTTCCAATAGGGATTTACAGTGGTGTTTAAAGGGGAGCTGATCTTTGTTATTTACTTAGGTTACAGCATAGCCCACTGCACTTACCATAGGAGAAGGAATGCATGATGGTACTGGAGTCTTCAACTCTTCTGTGAGGGAAGGGGTCCCTGAAATTCACAAATTGAGTAAGGTTAAGTAAAAGTGGACACCATGTCGAAGCCCTTCCTAAATACAGTTTGCCCCTTTGTCCGGTATCTCTCGGAATTCAGTTTTTTTTTAACTACCGACCTTTTAAAAAGATTATGTCGAATCTAAAGTGCAAGCAAAACAAAAAAATGTACTCCCACCCAACCACTCAGACCCAAACCACTCCATACATCTATGTTCTGGGAATGATTCATTGTGGAATAATCTGATACTAATCCACAAAACAGCTCTTTACTTTTAGTGCAGTAAAAATCTACACCGACCGTAAAGATCTGACCAACCTACTCCATCAGTGAAAAGAACGTTGTAGAACATTTTCCTTATTAATAGTAGAAAATCTTGATTGCATGTCTTCTCAAGCCAGAGAAAATATACACACCTTTTGTCAGCCATTACAGCAGTGCATCATTTTGAAAAATAAACCACTCTGCACAACTATTGGGGCATTCAAAATTTGCCCCATCCACGTTTAGCTGTTGAAAGTTGTTATTGTAACAATTTGAAAAGTGTTTGAAATTGGGAAGTTCAACATAATTGTCATCCTTATGTCAGTTTTTACAGTTCAAACCATCACTAAAGTAGCTGGCTAAGAAGTACTCTTTTTTTTTATCTACTTTTTGACATATGACTTCCATTCAAAAACTTCTTACCTTGAAACAGACATAAAAGGTATGGATTTCAGTGTGTGGAAATGCACACCAAATGCTGGTATTCAATGCGAAGCGCAAGTGAACCCTATGTCATCACCACTGGCCATGTATTAGAAAAAGTAGCAGCATGCATGTTAATGACTCATGAACTTCTATCTTTATTTTGAACCATGTCAAAACCTTTCAAGACTGCATCCATATTACCTTTTTCATATGTTTATAGGTGGTATAATCTATTTTACATGTCACCTCTTCCATGTTTCCTGGAAGAGTCTCAGAACTAAAAAGCACCCCACAATGTGGTTTTGCCAGTAAAGGAAATATAGTGTCATTGTAAAGAAACACCCAATGATGCACTCCACATTTTTTGCCCACTGGTTGGAACAGTAGTGCTGTCAAGTAAAAAAAAAGATTTGATTTATGCCCCATGTCATCAAAACCACTGGCTTTCAAACTTGGAATTGAACAGCTATAACCCCTCCCCACATACACAACACTAAACTGGATAGTTTGTTGTGAAACTTACTGATTCTGATTAGACATCCAGCCCAAATTGATTTAATTAAGGTTTAACTAAAAAAGTACCAGACAGCATCTTGAAATATTGTTTCAACTCAAACTACAGAAATACTGAAGGAGTGACTGGGCAGAAAAATGGAGACTGTATCTGGCGAGTGGGAGGAATTAATCAATGTCATCAGCCGACCACCACAGGCAATGTCCCCGACCGACTGGGCTGTTGGAGCCACAAAATGTCCGTGTTTAAATAGAGAGGCAGTGTTCAACAGTTTCTCATGCCCCTTTCATCATCCTTTAAAATAAAGTACCAATAACATTCAAATATCTACAGATGCGATCATCTACATTTAAGCCATTTTAGATAGATTTCCATTGATTTCTTGGTCTAAGTGCCTATTTAGACCCATATGGCAGTATTACTGACAGACAAATACGCCAGCTCAGTGAGAAATGCATTAAGACTGTATATTAATCAATATGAGTTGTATGAATTAACATATTGAACCGTTGCTCTAAGGGCTACACAATTGTCAGTAGACGCTGCCTTGCATAATGTAGTTTGGTAAGACCGGCATTGGGAATCGACTCACCACACCTGTCTGGGAGGAGAGCAGCGGGCAGAGTTGGGATCATTATCGCCAAACATGACACACTGCAGAATTGGATAAATGATGAGCCTAGCACAATAACCGCAGCAGGCTTTCTGTGCACTTGTAATGTAAAACAGGGCTCACTATTATTTGAAACTTGTTGTTGTTAGCCGTTTGTAATTATTCAGATTTTGACGTTTTTAGAATGATAGCTTGAACAAGGTGGTGATAGACAGGGATTTGTAACAGTTTCGAACCGATGAATTGTATTCAAAAGTAAAAAGTTTGGACACCTACCCACTTGAATGGCTAAATGTGGTCCAAACTTTTGACTGGTACTGTTCATAGGTTGTGCCTATTAAGACTATTGATTAAAATATATATTTTTTAAGTTAATTTCTTCATAGGGATGAAATAATCTTGCAAGAATCTAAAACACACAAGTTGCAAAACCACACAAATGTTTACCTTGTCAGGTGTACCTCAGGTATGGGCTTTAGCTCTTTGGAAGTGATGTTCTCCACCACTGGTGAGTCCAGGTTTGTGGAGCCATTGCTGAGCCGGTCGCTGCTCTCGTAGCCCGACTCGGTGCGCTGGATCTTCCAGTTGTCACTTCGCACCTTCAGCATGTTTGCAGTGACCTTTGACCTCTCCTTGTACTCTGACTCCAGTGAACTGCGGCTGCCACCGGTCTCCGGCCGCTGCTCGTCCTCGTAGATAGTCATCAAGCTCTTGGGCTTGTGCTCCTCGCGCCCGCCCCATGTGAAGTCCCGCTCAGGTTCTCTTTCGTGGGTGGGGGGCACCCTCTCCTGGCTTAAGGGTTTCCGCCGAGGGCTGTGCTGTCGTCGCTCCTGACCCACACTGCCGTCACCGCTTATCACGCTATCCACATTTAGCGCCTCGCGCCTTGGCTTCCACAGCCGACCGGGCTTGTTGCTGCTACCGCTGTTGCTGGAGTTACCGTTACGTCTGCCTTCACGGCTCCCAGGGCGCTCCCGCGAGTCCTGGCTGCTGTCCGTGTCGTAGCCGTTGACAAAAGGGTCCAGTCTCCGGCTGTAACGTCCACCAGGCGAGAACCCGCCACCTCCACTGGGCAGAGCAGTTGGTGTCAGGGTCTTGGAGTGGGAGCGATGAGTGCCCTCATGGGAAGAGGACCTGCCTCCCAAGCGGGGGTTCCTCTCTGCCCTGGTGGGCCCTTTGCCCTGGCTGGCATACAGTCGTGTGTCCAGGTACTGCTTGAAGCCATTTTCTGGCGGGGAGGCGGAGCGAGAGTACCTCTCTGGGACGGCGTCTGAAGAAGAGAGAGTGTAAGTGCTCTTAAGAGGACATAGGCAGTGTTTGGCTTCATTTTCCGGAAGGAAATTTTCCTAGAAATCTGTGTAATGTGTTTTCAATAGCTTTTGGAGGAAATAATCGTCCTTAAATTTAGTCAAGAATAAAGTTAAACAGGTAATACATTTTTATTACCTGTTATACCACATGACCTATTAAATATTATTTTCTCTTAATAGGATTAAATAAACACCATGTGCATCATTTCCAAGATGCCAAGGCTTGAAAAGAGTTGGCAAACAAAGCCTTGATACCAACCAGGGTGGTTTAATGGTCTAAATAATGCTGATGTTGCGAGGAAAGGAACTTTTGCGGCGCTGATGCTGATTCCAACAATGCAATCGAGCAGGCGAAACTTCCAAACTGCCGCCGCTAAATCCACATTGCCAAGTGCAGAGACTCACTTTCAATGGTATTCCAAACCCAGACACAGGGACTCCTAAGAACAACAGCAGGAGCGTACTGGGGTATGGGAACAATGGGCCATGGTGACTTATTGAAGGGCAATACGACAGAGATGTAAATAATGTATGCAGTTAGGTCCTGTGTGTCTGGGGCTGGGACATCTACAGAGACATTCATGATTAAGTTGGCCTTTGTGTTTGTGTATGTATAACTTGCTGTCCATGACTGCATGAACTAATAGCAGGCCTGGAGATTGGAACTGCATGACTGTGGAACACGTGTTAGTGTAGATGGGTGTGTGTGTCTGTGTGAAGAAGTGTTTGTGTGTCTTTCAAGGACACAGTGAGTCATGCCCACCACAATATATGACTGGACATCTCCACTGGACAACACATTCTCCACTGGACGGACACACACACACACACACACACACACACACACACACACACACACACACACACACACACACACACACGCTGACACCTGATTCCTTGCTTTATCCACAAGTCCTACATCAGGATGTTTTCATTTTTAAGGGGACAAAGGGGTGCATAGTGTAAATGGTGTATTGGTGAAACAGCTTAGGCAACTTACAAGCCACATATAAAAGATAAGACACTTGTGATAGTTATGCTCTTCCCAAGTGCTTTACAAGAACTCTTGGTTACCCAGAAATTTAAAGTTGGTCACTTCCTGTTTTCCTGAGAGGAATGGCGTAAGCAATTGGGAATTCTATTGTGCAAAGAAAGAAAGCAAACAAACCTCCCTCACTAAAGGATTTCTTTTGTCCCTTCCTGAAATTTCACCTGTGTTTGTCATCCACAAAATAACAGAGCAAGCTGAAGCACTGCTTTCACTCAATCTTGGTTGGTCCAAAAAAAACATTTTAATATAAACTCTAGCTGTAATGTCTGAGACTTGATAGACTCTCACCATTTACACAAGAGGTTAACACCCTTTGTTTGAGTTGGGCCAGCAGCCAAAACATTGCAGGTTTTAATCTGAGCTAACAAAGTTACCATCACGTCTGTTATTGCTCCCTTGAGCAAGGCAATTTGACCAAATGATTCCTATTGACAACACTTAATTACAGCGTGTGCTAATTTTCTAAAAAGCTAATTTTGATTCCAACAAAATGTGACAAGAATTCACTGAGGAACTATTTTGTCAAGCCATACCCTAAAATCTTGTAACGTCTCCTTAGAGGTCTGGAAATTAAGATGAAAGGATGTCTTCCATTGGCAATATTTAGTTCCATTTCCATAAACCTCCCCCTGCACACCCGCTGAAGGTTTTGTCACACTGCGACAGAATTTTGCATTACTGCTTTGGACAACCCATCAGTATGTTACATTATCTGAAGATCAAAATGAAGACAATCTGGTGAGCAGCTTTTGGTGCTCTGCTCAAACAAGGCTTTAGATTGGGTGGACGTGTTGCAAGGTTCCGCTGATTAAAACTAGCAATTGCAGCACCTCTAAACGTCCGTTCAACGTACGTTGGGCAGGCTTAGCATAGCATAGCCAGGTCTAAGAAACGACTTAGACCCAACATGGGCTGCACCCTTTATTATCACGTAACATTTTCACAGACGGCGATGTTGTCATCTAGCAAATTTGGGGGGGGGGGGCAGTGAAGGATATTGATCAAATCCGGTGGCCTCTTAAATACTAAATGATATCATTATTACCTGGGGACATCAAAAGGGTGACTAATGGTATCTCAAATGAACTGTTTGCATCCCTTTTTTAAATGTTGTCGTACTTCTGAGCCAGTGTAAGGCTGTTGTTGAGGAGCGCTCCTTGACAACCCTGATTAGAACGCTCAGTCAGACATCGGCCCTGTACAACACAGTCAAATTATACAGTGACCAGACTTACAAACCATGAATAAAATAATGGGACTGCAATATGGCTCCAACAGCCCAGTCGGTCGGGGAAATCTTTATTCACGCCTGAATAATGTTTTAATAACTCCAAGTCCATGAATAAGTGTCTCTGAAATCACCATAATAATATTCATTAATAACATGACAGGCTGGGTGATCTAGGACAGGCCTGCACTGAGTCTTAGGTGGGCACAGAGAAGAGTAATGGCAGATGATATTCCACAGCACCTTGGACGTAACCTTTCCGACGAGATGCAGCCGCTACGGAGAGCCATTCTGCTGATGGGGCACGTGCCAGAGTTAAATCACCTCGAACATAACTTACGCCGTTCGCACGGCGAGTGTGTGACGTGGGCAGTTCTCTGTGTGGATTTGTGACAGTGTTTGTGAACCGGACTAGCTGTATATGGTTAGTGTCTGCGTGTTTGTTTGTACGCGCGACATAAAATGTAAACGGACTATGCTTGTGTAGAGATGCAGACGCAGGCTTTTAGCGTCGGACCTAAATGTGAACAGTTCCACTATGCTACAGAAGAGGAAAATGTGCACTACTAACAGTAAATACCAAGGCCCAAATTGCACACTGCCTCCTAGTGCACTAGAATAGGGTGCCATTTGGAATGAAGATAACATCCCATTTTGACACCGACTCTCCTTATCTGACCGTAAATGCAAACTTTTATATTTTGCTCTTGCTCTATTTCCAAGTGTGGCAAGTCAGCTTTTTAGCAGAGTGCTTGCTGAGGCAGTGCTGCAGTGGAATTTATTCCACTTCCATTAACTGTAGTGTCACCTCCCACTGCTCCATTCATCATTGCCATTAAGCTAGCCTCTGTTAGCCTGGCACATTTAATCATAATGGGACGTGAGCATTGTGCTAACAGGCTCCGGATCCATGGCAGCCTTGGGGACCAGTATAATTTTAGGGCCTAGCCCCCCCTGGCTCTAAATCCACAGGAATTAATTGACGAAGTAACCAATAGGAGGGCAGCGAGTAAAGCCTATGGAGCGGTCGGTGGCAAGGTAGCCTATGGGAGGTTGGCACTCTGTCTCGGGTTACCGTAGATACGGCTTTCTTTTGTGCGTTGTCCTGGGTGTAAACAAGAGTCTAGGGTTCTATGATCCTGTTCTCATGTAACACTCTAACCTAGTCATGTTAACACTGAAGACGTTGCAGTATCCCCTACGGCCAACATCCAGGAGTCCAACACGAACGGGGCAGATGTATAAAAGTAACCAAAGTAGCCAAGTGTGTGGTAATAGAGTAGGTGTGAGCGCATAGCGCAGTACGCCAAGCATGATTAACAGGGAGAGGGGATCAGCTTTTTAATCCTCACCCTGACACATTGCTCCCAACCTGCCCAACCCACTGGGTTACATAAGGGGCCAGGACAAAGAAGTGCTAACCTTTCGCTTTGGAAAAACACCTGCTGGTTTGTCGTTCTCGTTCAGTCGAGGGGGAGCCTCTCTTGTTTGTTCAGTGGTCTGTGTTGTTCTGGGTGTTTCGTGTAGACATGCGTGGTGCTGTGCTACTGCGGCGTTTAGCGGCAGCGGTTTGTCGTCGTACCTCGGTTGTGCACGTCCTGTCTTCTCTCCGTCTTGTCCGGGTCTTTCCGGAAGGGGTGCATACCGCGGATCTCGGCTGCCTTCTGAGCTACCTCTTTGGAGAAGTCCTTCAGACGGCTCTTGGGATCGCTGGTGCCCAGCTTCACTGAGACACAAAGAAACACATCAAATGACGCGTTGGATTCCTGAGAATCCGATATACGGTGTGACATGGGTTCAAGTAGATAGACTGTCTAAATGTTTTATTGCAAAGTCCTTAAAAGCTTAAAAAGCAGAGACCACTGTAGACACAAAGGCCTCCCCCCCTCCCTGAATACACTCCAGCCCTCCTCTACCTTACCGACCCACCCCCCCCAACCAGCCGCCTGGAGGAATTGAACAGTGCTGAGTGTGGAGGTAACGAGGGCCGATCAATGTGTACATACGGCAGTCTTTCTTTTTTTTTTGCTGTGCGTGGGAAAATGCATCGAGGTGGAACTTGTGGCACCGTGGAAGCCATCTCTCTTGTCCTATTCTCCCAGAGTCTTAACGGTAGTCTCATCTTACCATGTATGAGAAAGTAAGAGATGATGGATGTCTTACAATGTAAGAGAAAGTAGAAGCATGAGCTGCGGTCTTTTAAAGTACAATAAATAGCCCTCAGTGAGGCAAAAGGTGTGCTGGAGCAGCTTCTCTGAGTGCTGTATGAGCTATGAGCACTTTATGCTCTCCAAGGTATAGGCTTGGAATTGAAATCAATGACAAGACAATTTGGTCTTGTGGCTGGCACATTATACAGTCCCTAGACTGCCACAACAAAGAATTATGAGGACAAATGATCACTTTTCCCATGAGGTACTGTATCTGACTGCAATTATTGACAGTGATTCAAAGTGTCTTCAATGTTGCTCTTCTCAAATGCCCTGAAGGACTAGTAACTCAAAACACATTGTACAGTTTAGCTATTGGGTTTACCCAGAGAGGTAGGAAAGAGGCCTTAAACAGATTTTTTCAAGTATCTCAGCAGTTTAAAACCTCTTGCTCACACTGTCTCTCTAATCATATTCAGCCTTGTGACGTACCTGGTCCTCGGCCACCACTAGTCTGACCGCTGCTTCTGGTAAAGGTCGTGGGGGTCTGACTCTTCTGTTTGAGGCTGCTGGGGCCCAGCAGGGCATTTAGGTTCTCCTTGGTCAGGTCCAGCTTCTTGGTTGCCTGAACTGGAGACTCGGACCCTGAACGGTTGAAAAGGAGAGGGAAAGGAAATAATAGTTTTTGGAGCACACAGATGATCTATGTCTCTTCATGGATTAACGGGAAGCTGGACCTGATCCCCCCTGAGAAAATGGGGATCCATTCAAATCAATCCCTGTAAGCAATTCCAAGAAGAAATTATGTACAATTTATGTACGCCCCTCCCCATTTTATTACAAATATTTATTTTGTTTTATTTCTTAGACTGGACTACCACTCCACTGTCTCTGAAGGCCAGTGAGCCAATGTTACCGTGGTGACCTGGGGCGAGGCCAGCTCGGCAAGCTAGAGGGTGGATCATTAAGGGGGATAAACCAATCCAGAGGTTTTTAATCCCCTTGCAGATATGTTAAGCTGTTGTCATCAACAACATATTGCCATTGCCAGCAGCGGTGGGTATTTGGGTTGTTGACGTCAAAAATAAAAAAAGAAATTTAAAAGATACAGGAATTGTCTTCTCATTAACTCCTGTCGTTTTGGTGAAAGTCATGTATTATTTAAGTGGTAAGTAAAGGTCAATTATTCAACCGTATTCCAGCTAAAATACAGTTATCCAACTAAATTTGCCAAATTCTGTGTACTTTCCCTGGGACACTCAGCATTTCCAGAATTCGTGGTTGGAATATGTCTGAAATCAGAAGTCATTAAGCAGGACATTTCGGAGTCATTCAAATAGGATTTCTGTAATTTAATGAAAGTCACCAGAAATATGCTACCCTAAGTTGACCCTATTTCTCAAATCTGTAAACAGCACATCAACATAAACTGTAATAATATTTCATAGAGAAGTCCTTTAACCACCGTAGATACTGAGGCCTCCCTCACACCTTGCCAATTCTCCAGCCCTTACGTACCTTATGGGGCCTCCTCAAAGTGTGAATTCACTACATACTTAATTATTAGGAGCAATGAATTATAACCCTGGTGCTTGATTCCTAGGAATCGGTTTGAGTGGGATTCAGGAAATGATGGCAGTTATCAGTTTCTGAATAATATTGCGATGCAAAACTTAAGTAGTTGTCCCTCACTGGGGTGTGAAAGACCTACGACTTGTGCCGCTTGTGTGTACCTTGGAAGTCAACGTTGTCAGCGCTCTTGTAGCGGGAGTGGTCACTGTTCAGGCGCGAGGTATCGTCTACAGAGACGGCACTCCCGTCAGGGTTCGAGTAGAATAGGAGGAGGGGCTGGAAGTGGCCTCGGATGCATTTGGTGGCCACATCTTTCCACTTGGACCCAATCTAAGATGGGGGGGAAATGTAGGTAAACGAAGGCACACACAGGTTTGTGAGGCAAACTGGCTTTATCATACATTAAAAGGGCATTGGCTGTGTTTGGGATGTAGAGAACTAATAGTTCACAAACAAAAAACTCACATAATTTGCGCTTGAAATCAGCTTATTTTTCTCACTACCATCAAAATGAATGGGGACCATAGTCAAGAAAATCGGATTAAGGCAGGTCACAAAACTGTTCGGAAGGGAATTAGAATTTCAAAAATCTGCATTCATTGAACCATGCATGTCCAAGAAAGCACTGCAAATGCGTATTGTCTCTGCCTTGGATCTTAAGTTAATATTATTCACTGAAGCGCAGTCTCAGAGCAATCATATTATCTTAGGAATAGATGCATGCCTCATGACAAAATGCCAACCAGGCAGACTGGAGGCTAACAGATGCTAGTGTGCTCCTTAATTAACCAAATAACAAAGGGGAGACAGGACCAGAAGGTGAGAGAGAGAGAGAGGCTAAAGTAAGACGAAAAAAAAGACAATGTGTAGCACACCCATGTTAACAATCAATCAAAAGAATATATGAATTCTAACTGTGGTGTTCCTGGGATTAAACTACAGTCTCAAGTTGCCTCACTCTGGGCCTCCGAGGGGTGCATTGGTCCCCGAGCCACAGCGCAGTCGCTTCATAGGGACCAATCCCGGTTCAAATCCCGGCTGCGGCGCATGGACAATGCCCAGGGACTTAGCGTAGGGTGGCTCAAACTGGCTCAGGGCCGCCCGCGATGGACGGGTAGATGTCGGACAGGGTTGATTTGTTTGTGCTCCATCAACTCCTATTGGTAGGATGGATGCCTCGGAGTTCAATTATAATTGTGGGTTTGACCTTAAATGGTGGCCTCTTAGAAGGTAAGAGAGAGAACCAGTGGGCGAGTGAGTGAGAGAGAGACGCGGATGACAAAGACAGGAAATTAGAACAAAATAAGAAAGGCAAAAGAAAACAGGATGGAGAGGTTGAAGGCTTTGAGTTGACTTTTTAAAATGTGACCCATGACCCCCCCCCCACCAAACAAACACCTTCCTGACAAGAATGACGGTAAGCCAATCGCAACCATGAAAAGAAAATGGGAATATAGCACGTGAAGTTTTTAAGGCCGCCTAGAAATCGTCCGAAAACGTGAAGCAGTGCAGAAACGTGTTCCGTACAGATTGGGATGTTGCTGGCTCAGGGTGCTGTACCATAGCGCTCGTTCCCAGTTGGGCTCGCGTGCACACTCAGCACAAGCTGTTGACGGATTGACTCGGAGCCAGCCTGCACATGCACTGCAGTCCAGTGGGACGGACTGGATACACACGAATGCGTACGCAGGGTCGGGCGGTAATAAAATGAGATCCGTTCTTTGAAAACAGTTGATTACATTTTGGATTCCTCCCATCTGATATCAAGAGAAACATTTCCCAAACTGCATTAGTGTAGTTCAGTGCACCGTCACTGCCTCTCACATGCTCTACTGACATCTTACTGTCCCAGTGACCGCCTGTTAAGTGACGTGGATTTCACTTGGCACACTGCTCAATCAGTAGGACGTCTGTACTCCATCAAGTTCCTATTTGGTTCTGTCACTCTATTTGGTGTGTGAAGGAAACAGGTTTTATTAATGTTGTGAAATAGTTTAAGATGCAACTGTTGGAAAACAGTTCAAGCATCCACTACTTGATTTTAATCAACCGTTACACAGTGTGTCAACCGGTAATCAAATCATAAGAGTGCAAACAGTTCTGGGCCAAACTGAATAAAAACACCCGGGCAGGACAGGTGGTTAAAATAAATGAGCCGAACCAAAAAAGTTGAAATCCTTTGTTTTCATTTAAACAGAAATCAGCAGAAAGGCACCGCAAGTTCACCATAACTCTGTAACAAATGAAACAGCACAGGAGCTGTAAGCTGGAACTTGAGAAAAGTTATTTTTAAGTTTTGTAAATTCCTATCATTTCGAAGTCATCCGCCCACACCTGCACAAACACACTTTCATATACTGAAATGTCCGGTACAGTGAGTCTCTTGAACTTGGATGACTGACGATGCAATCAAATGGGCACAGACAGAGGGTGCTTTACTTTCCATTGGGGAAACATGCAGTGTGCAATCCCCTACACTTGCTAAAGTGTCTGCGGGGTTGTTGGTGATTACTGAAGACTTTTCAACCCCAGTGAGAGCTCATCAAGCCCAAGGGAGGTGAAGGGTTGATGGCAGATCGATGGGGCCTTTCTAGGACGATAAAGAGAGTGAAGACGGAGATTAAAGATGGATCCGGGCGCGCTTCCAGCTCTAGCGCTCTAAAAAAAACAACTCCCTTCTATCAGCTCTGGGAAATATGTCCAGAAGAAAAGTAAAATTTAAGTTTGAAAGCCCCACTGGGAGAATGTTCTCCCGATGGACCTGGTTGGATATTGTACTGCAAAAAGTGCATGTCTTAACCAAAGGAACACTGGAGAGGGACAATAATTCACACACGGTATCCAAATTACTGTTCAGATAAATTAACCTCATCTAAATATATTGGAATATTCTAAGCACCTGTTTGAGGCCACAGTGGTATACACACCTAGCTCATAAATACATGTCAAACAAATGCTAGTCAAATACATTAAAACCCTTGTGTGCACATGCATTTAGGCCAAGAGAAGATCTCATTTCAGCAGAGGCAGAAGCTAGCATGCGTGGTGCCATGCATGCGCGTATGACTAACTGTACTGTCGGAGCAACACGTGTGCGCAATGTGTCCGCTTCCTCGGAGACTGCAGACATCACATGACTTTCAAAACATCGTATGGGACGGACCTGTCCTGATAAGCACCAACATTGCATTCTGATGTGACCTCAAGTGATCACGAAGCCCTCGTGTTTCGCTCACCTCTTTGACCGTCGCATCGTCGAAGAAGACCCATTTAGCCGTCTTGGTGTGGAAGGCGAAGGCACAGTAGTGACGGCTGGAGTAACAGATCATCCCGACCAAAAGGAGGTCTCCCTTTTTGGCATGCTCGTCTGTCACCCGATAGAAGAGCTACAAACAAAAATGTTCATTTCTTTTCATTAAAACATTCCCCTGAACTCGTGCTTTAGCTTAATCCACCAACCCAGGTTTAGATATTCTCACTCGGTAATACAGGATAGCTCTTCGGTTTTGGACATCAATACCGCCTTCCAACTTATGATATACTTTAAACCAAGTCAAATTTACCCCAGAGGGACAATTAAAGATGTGTTGCTGCTTTTCACAAAAATGTCAGACAAAGTATCTGTAGAATAACAGCTCATTATTAAATGCCCCAAAGCACACACCCAAAAAGCTTCAAAGTTCTTGCCAAGACTGTGACTAGGTGGCACTATAATATGACAGTTTGTTATTGCGGTCCATATAATTTCTCTGTCTCATCTGCTCTATAGCATTTTAATGACGATAGTGGAAAAAAAACAAAGAAATCGAGTGATGCTGGGGACAACATTTTTTGCTGGTCTTTTTTGCATGGTACATGTCCAAATTTTTTGCCACTTCCTACAAGCTAGTTCAAGCCAGTATCAGCGTAATTGCCACCTCCCACAAGTTTGAAAAGACTGCCGGATGACGAGGTTGCAAAATCGCCTTGTTTTTCCTGCCTGTATTTCTTGAATTGCCGGTTCTCTTTGGCCTTGAGAGACAATGAATTGTTCTAGAGGTGGGCGGTTCTCTGACACACAGTCACACTACTGGTCTGAGTATGAATCAAGCCCTTTGTGGCACTTAGAGGGGAAACTGCTAGACTAGCTAGCAAATCCAATTCTGGAATGTGCTCAACACAAGAAGAGGCTAAATGGAATCTATGGCTGTATAGTCTTAAGGGGGATGTTGTGTAATATGCTGGGACTGGTCTGTGTGAGTTTGTTCTGGGGTGTAGTGGCTTTGACAGAGGTTTTGCTTGAAGCTCACTGTGTGCATGTAGTCTTCAATTGGGGTTGTTGCGTAATATTTTGTGGCTTTTTTGTGATTTTGCAGAAGCTCATTAGGTTTCGGGGGGAGAAAGGTTCTTAAAGGAACAGGAACAGTGTCAGCCAGTGCAGTGTTACAAATGAAAGCATCCACGCCAAGGACAGTCTGTTCTCTGATATGTAACCACTCCCAACACGTGTACAGGAATGTACAATTCATGCCATTCTTTTGGGAAAAAATAACAGATAATTGAATAGCAACTTTGAAATATTTGTCCCACATTTTGACCTATCCCAATGATACAAATGCACACGGCTTAGGTCAACAGCAGACCAGACTGCATTTCTCTTCAGTTTTGGCAACTATGAAATCATTATTTTTGCTATGATATAACTGGATATCACAAGAATAAAAGTCGGTCTAAATTTAAGAAAAAAGACACTGACAAAAACTCTGTAGGGCTTATTGATCAGGGGCGTGGCTCAACTGGGCATCACACCGGGTGCTTCTTATGCAATGCTCCGACTTACGGAGGGGTAAAGCGCCACGTTTCCCACATATGCTCTACGGACCCAAAAAAACTATTCCACCCAGCCAGGGAAAGGACAGCCAACAAACAAGAACAATAAACAAAAACAAAATTAGACAAAAAGTAAATTGAGTAAAACCAGAGTGATTCAAATAGTATTTTAGGTGCTCAACAGAATTACAGTTATGCATAATTCTTGTTTTTCTCCAATTTCCAGGGTTCACATTGAGAGGCAAGGCGGTAATTTTGTTCGGGTGCAATCACTGCCAGTGCGATTTTAATCTGACTACTTGACTAATCTGTTTGATTACAGGCTGGGAGTCAAAGGTTATTGTGAATTTTCAAATTAGAAATGTCTAATCTTTTGAGGAGGTTCTTGGTCACTAAACTTCCTTTACATGTCTTGGGCTTGTCCGGCATGAAAACTAGTCTTCACAGAGTGACCTCCATAAATATTGACCAATTAGATCAGCTAAAAAAAGAAGACTGGATGTTATTGCTCATCAAACCAATTAGTGGATGCTTGCGTAAGATCAAACCGACCGGAATGTTACATTACTGTACGGTGTTCCGACTTTTTAATTTATATAAAATCTCATTAAATGAAACAAACACAGACAGACTTTACAAAGCTCTACAATATCAAACTGAGCTTTGCAATCAAACAAAAAGTATTGTTTGACAATCTGCTGCACTGTTGAGTAGTTAGCAGCTCAAACCTTTTCAATCAAATTTATTTTATAAAGCCCTTTTTACATCAGAAGTTGTCACAAAGTGCTTTCACAAAACACCCCAATGAGCAAACAACACTTGTGTTGAACCTCAGTGGCTAGAAAAAACTCCCTAAGACGGCTGAAATTGGAAGAAACCTAGAGAGGAATCAGGCTCAGAGGGGTGACCAGTCCTCTTCTGGCTGTGCTGGGTGAACATATTAAGAGTCCAAATTGTAATAGTTAATCGATGCATGTGGGCTGAGCAGCAGAGTCTATTTAAACCTAGTCATTTGCAGCGCCTGCTAGAACATCCGCTGATCACCGTATCCAATACAATTTGACTTGTAGCAATATGCTCTTGTTGTCCTTCCATCCTTACCCCGCAGAGGTTTAGGTGAGGCCCAAGCGAGCGAATCACATCCTCTGTAAGGTCTGACTGGTCAGAGTCCCACACAAAGCCAATGGTGACGATCTCTGGGGAGTTCATGAGGACGCGGCGGATCTTGATTCTCTGGCCACAGTTACTCTGGTAAAAGAGTGGGGGGGGACAGGTAACTTGGGATGCATAGCTAAGCAACCAACTAGCTAGCCCAGTCAACAAACGATAACCCTAAATAAGAGTTCATCTTTTTTTCTCCAGTATTACGAACAACATTCTCATGGTATTTGATATATCTGCATTGTGACTTGCAAAGGGGTGAAATGTATTTGCACGAATGAGTGAAATTCATGCTTGACTGGACAGCCACTCACAGGGCAGTTGCGGGTATCCCCGATGGTGCTGGCCGCTTGCAGCAGCTCTCCAAATGACTCGTCCCGCCTCTGATAAACCTGTTGACTGAAAGAACCATTGAGAAGAAAGTGTGTTAGACAAAAAATAACAATAGAACCATAAAGAGATGGACATGGTGACAAAGGGACAGAGTTGTATGTGTGTGTCAAGAGAGAAAATCACCTGCCCCAAATATATGTTAGAGGTTCCTTGTTACCCAAATTCATAATGAAAAGTTTCCAATTCAGAGAACAAATATAGGAAATGTGTATATTTTTCAGGAGAATGCTCTAATCTAACAGAGCTTGAGCATTTTGTCCATGGTTTTAGTGAAACAAACAACAATATATAAAATGGCCATAAATTCACAGGATTCATTCTTTGAAGCCCCAATGGTGCTCCTGTCTTTCAGGTTATTGTCCTTCTGAAAGGTGAATTCTTCCACTGTCTGGTATTAGCAGGTTTTCCACTAGGAGTCTTTCCTGTGCTTTTATGCATTCCATTTCTTTTCATTAGTAAAAAACTATTCCCATGCGAATAAGCCCGTTAAATCAAATGTAATGCTGTGAGACATGAAATATCCCAGATGTATCAACAAGTTATACAAACAATTACAACATAATTCCGCATAATATAAAGGAAACAGAAATTGGGGATACTGATGGGCACAAAGATTAGTCAAATCAAACCTTTAAACAAAAACATACACATGGATGCAAATGAAAGAAATATTAAGTACCAGTCATGGTACCTGCATGCAATTTCATGTTTATGCTACCTTAAAACTCCCACTAACAAATAGAAGGATTTAAGAATATCTAGTTAGAGACACTACAGTACATTTTGAGTCTTTAGAAATGGCACCACAATGCCAGGGATGTTTCAAGTTGAGTGTGCAATCCTCATGCAAACTGCTAGAATGTCAACAGCAGCTGTCACCAAATCATTCAACATTCATTTATTCACCACAAGCCGCCTCCAATGTCGTTTGAGAACTTTCTAGTACATCCAGCTGTCCCGACCCACAGCAGCCCAGGGCCACATCCTGGTTCCTCACCTGCAGAGTTGTCCGACACCAACCACCCAGACCCAACTGATTAAACCGCACACTGTCAGAAACGGTCTCTGCAGCAGTTAACGGGGTCTCGATGACCTCACCGGGGTCTCGATGACCTCACCGGGGTCTCGATGACCTCACCGGGGTCTCGATGACCTCACCGGGGTCTCGATGACCTCACCGGGGATAGTTTGGCATTGTAACAGACCTCAGATGGCTAATGCTCACCATTGGTGGCCACTGGCATGATGGAGACCTCTTAATGCATTCATCCGCAGATGGTACAGCGTGATGCGTGTTGCATTGACATATTTGTGTATTGGGATCCCTTCGCAATTTAAATAACCCTATTCACAGAAATAATTACTCTTGTGTGGATAACAAGAGGGATAGAGGCACTTCAGCTCTGATAATGTCTTAGCCTATTGCTGATTCACATAAAACTCTGTTCTAGATGACAGTGTTACTTGTTTCTATAACATTGTTCCAGATTTTGGTGTATTATTCTTGTTGTTGTTTCATATGCACTATTCCCATTGTTGCTTTTGCTGCAGTTTTTACACATTTTTCCCCCTTTGGCAACACTTACTAGTCTTTTATGTCATTACGGAGAGCGGGGACAAAAACAGATGAAAGTGACAGTGAGTGAGTGAAGTCCCTACGTAACCCTGGGAGGAACACAGAGTTCCGTGTGTCATCAGTTCTAAACCAATGAGCATGACTTACCAGAGGGCGGTGGTGGAGACATAATGCACAAGCTCAGTGAAGGGCAGGGGGTCGGAGGACGCCCCACAGCTACGGCACACAGACTGTAGAGGAGAGGGGGGAAACAGGAACCACAACACAGACACATAGCTGTTAGCCAGGCGCCGCTTAGCCACTGCCAAGCACTAATTATCAAGTCAGCGTGTCATTTGGCTGGCGGTGATGGAGCGGGGAAGGTTATGTCGAAATGGCTACTTTGAGGCGTTTGTGTAAACTGCAACGGGGGGAAAAGTGGCAGGGTTTTGGTTTGTGTCCAGTCCCAAGACTTCATCTATTGTGACTTCGCTGAACTCCGGGAGTTGAGGTCCGGAGCACTGTTGGGTTTTCTGCGGTTTTCTGTACGTTTTCTTATAGACACAGTTGTAGGATCAGCTCCCTCTGTATTAACCCTAAACATAACCATGTCATTGGAGGAAACTACACCAAGACCAGCAACTTTACCCACAATTCAGATCATTGTAGAGCACAGCCTTAAGTAAACATATCCGTGAGTATCTAGCAAGTAAAACCTGTCCTTTGCATTACTGCAGTCAATTTAAAGCTCTTCTGATTTGACCCGAGGGTGAACAAGTCATCCACGTTCCGCTTCTATTAGCCTACACCAAACAGAGCTACATGTGGAGGCATTCAGTCCAACCCCACTGATGCCAAGCATAGTGTTCCACTGCGGAACACACAACCTCAGCGTGGACTAGCCCCAGCGTTTCCACTAAAGAAAATCCAGACAAACAGCTGACTAATTTGTGCCCGGCAAGAACGAAAGCCTGCTCAACCACTTGATCTCAGGGAGGAGCGTAGTCAAATCCCACAACGTTATCCTGCACCTAAATGTTTTGATAGCACTACGCACAACCTCAAGGCTAGCATCAAAGCTCTGTTATTCTTTGACTGCTGCTAATTAGGCAGGAAGGGTGTGGGTCTGGGTGGGGGGGTGCATCCTATCTGATATTGTCTGTTTTCTTCTGCTACCACTCCTAGTGATCTTAGAAAAAATATCCTCTGTATTCCAGCGGAGCAGCCTCACTCGGGAGAATTGACGGATTGGCTAGCTCCTACATCAGGCAGTTATCCATGTGACTGTTTGCCAAGCCCCCTGATGGATAGAGAGCGAGGCACGGAGGAGCAAAAGAGTGTGTGTGTGTGTGTGTGTGTGTGTGGTGGGCATGGGATTTAACCTGTTCATAGATGGACATGGCAAACTTCTGGTGTGTGATGCAGGACTTGGATGTGCAAGCATCAGTCTCTTCAGGCACAATGTGCAGGTGAATCCTCTCCAGAATATTTTCCTGTAGACATATTGTAGTCAGATTAGAAATGGGACCCAAAACAAATAATAAGCAATACTGTATAAACGAATTTAGTGAAAAGTAGGTTTGCATTAGCAAATGTGAATATTCACATTTCCAAACTAGTCATCATCATCATATTATTCCCCAGCATGCATTAGCTTCAATTCATCACCCTCAGCTATTTGCATCTCTCCCTAATGTACCACAGAGGAGAAAATAGTTGGTGAAACATCCAGGCTTCTTAGATCACCCCAATTACACAGCAATTGGATTGGACGTTGGGTAATTGTGCTAATAAATGAATTCAAGTTGTACCATGGACGCATTACTGGGCCTTGACGTGGTCTTTAATTTCCACATTTAAACCTAAGGAGCACATGGTTATTATGGGCTTATTAGGATAAAGAGAGGTTGAGATTCCCACAGGAACTTTTCTGACCAGAACACACATACAGACAAAAGTCAACACATTATGTTTATTGACCATCAGCAGAGGAAGGGCTGGAATTAGCAATGGTCTTCTTTAGCTGATCGTGTTAATCGGGATGATTTGATGAGTATTCAAACGGTTTTGACAGGCAAGGATAGCAGGGGCATATCAGGTAAATAGACAGCCCTGGAGCTCCTCTCGTCTCCCCTGTATCCTCCTCATCTGGGTTATAAATGTGTTACAGCAGTTCAGATGGTTGCATCTGACCATGGGACACAAGAACGGTTTTGTTTTTCAGTTTCACCTGGCATCTGAGCTTTCAACCACCACCGTGGAATTGATTTGACCATGGTTCACTGAAAATCATTGCTAATTCAAAACAGATTCTAGTAGGACAGTGAAACCACAGGAATCTGAGAATCTGTTGTCAATTTGACAAAACAGATCATTTGAGTATTCATATGTCGCCAAGGTCCCTGCTCTGGGCCAACTGATTTTATTCCTCTACTAGACAGTTTCTCATCTGTTTATCCTGTTCTGTGTTATGAGCGCTCCTGAGTGAGTGACCTACCTCCTCAAGACCTGCTGCGCTAAACAGAAAATGATTACACATCTGTGATGAGTAGGTGTACAGCAATTAAGTTACTGAGAGACTTTGTAGGGGCGGGCCAAGAACACGATGTGCGGTACTGTAGCCTTACTTAAACCCTATGACCTAAGATAAACAAAAATCATTGGTTAAGATGAATTCTAAAACAACATTAAATCGTTATAAAAAAGTAATATTCCTAAATCCTGTTTTTTATTGTTAAAACATCTGATGTACGATTGTAAATGACCTTTTCTCTGTTGGGTCTGGGACAGGGGATCAAAGCATTACTATCGTAGCGGCATGGACATTTGGAAGTAAAGGGCTATTCCACAGTAGCAGTCCAAAGATGAAAAGGATTTTCTCATTTCAAAAACAGTTAAACGACATAACAAGCCTATGCACACAGACGACTTTAAAAGACATCAACTGAACATTTGACCCAAACAGATGTTGCTAACAATGGAAGATATACGATTTCCTAAAAGAAAGAAAATCGCTTTAGTTTTTCACCGATTCATGTAGAAAGGAATGGGTTGTTTACCTCAAGTATGACAAAAATGTTATTTGGTTATTGATCTACCGTAAGTCAAGCGGATCAACACCAGGCAACAGAATTACATCCTGGCTCCCTGACCCCACAAATATGTTTAAATCACTGTCGTATTGTTTAGTGTCACATCCTGAATATCTACATAATGGTAGACTAACGCAGTATCCTAATCTGCAGGTATTATTCTAGACAATGGCAATTAACCCACACACACATACCCACACACACACACACAGAGAGAGACTGAAAAACAGTCAGGCAGACACAGCAGTCTATGAGCTAGGCCCCACTCCTTTCAGTTTAGAGCAGTTTCCACTAAGCTACATGCATGCGTGGATGCCAGGCTCCTCCAGAACTGCCGCACACAGATGTGTCCAGGCGCGAGCCACAAAATTACACTTCACCGACTTTGCCCTGTTAGTTTGCACTAAATGGAAAATAGATTGAATCAACACAGTATCAAAATATCAATATGAAGCACCTTTCTGTTTGTTTCAAAACATTTCACCAACTAAGAATATCAGCGCTGACAGAGTTCTATACCCCCCCCAATGCTAGCCTAAGTATTGGGACAATTATTCTTGTTAGAAGTATAAAGGCTAGTATAAATGTTTCTGCTGCCATTATTCGTTTATATTATCAATAGAGGTAAGGTAGACCATTTCAGTGGCAGCCATGCTTGCCCATGCCATTACAATACCTCCACCATGCTTCACAGATTATGTGGTATGCATTGGATCATCTGCAGTTCCTATTTTTCTCAACACTTCCCATCACCTTGATAAAGGTTCATCATCTCAACTGTCCGTAAACTCCAAAACTGTCCTGGCTGATCTGTAATCTTTAGCAAATTCTAATCAGGCCTTTCTGGGGTTTCCATTGAGAGATATGCTACTTGTGGATAACAAGAAGTTCATGAATGGAGCCAGATAGTAAAATGAAATTTCTACATGGCTTCCAACCAAATGGCACCTGCTAATCTAGACTACACTCCAGAAGAACTCCCACATGTACTAGAGGCTACCGCACATTTAGCTGTAACCTGGATACAGCTGCAGTGTTAACAGCTTGAAAGCTTTCGGTCAGCAGCCCTGATACTTGTAACCCCCAAAAAATACATTTTTTCAGAGGCCTGAAACAATGTATCCTAATAAAAAAAACAAAAAAATCACCAAGAAAACGTACAAAGCACTCGGCAGCATCGTCCATGAAGCCCAGCTGAAAGCGCTGCTCATCCTTAAAAGTCTCAGCCAGGGCATTGCGAAGGTTGTCCGAGGGTAGGGCGCGCTCCCGACTGTGCTGGAACTGGGAAAATATGCTCTGTGGAACAAAAAAGAAGATTGACAGTTTAAGTACAAACCTAGCTTTCAAGCATCTGTATAAAAAATATAATTTACAATGGTACAAATATTGCCTCAAATCTCAATCTCATGAGTCTGAATTTGTGCAACTAGCTGGATCATAAAATGACTGGTAATGCTTTTGCTGAGAATTAAGAGAGAATGTGTATGTGTTAGAAAGCATGAATACCTTCAATGCACAGAAGATGCAAGCATCCCCAAGACAAAAGTGTCCTGGAAGCTCCCTCAGACTGCGTCTGAAAATATCCAGCTGCCACAGTACCTGAAAAGGTATTGAATGTTATTTATGAAGTACTGTAATGTTTATTAAGCTTTGAATATGCCACAACTACCCCTCAGTCCCAGCAAATCCTTCCTTATAATCATTAATAAAAGCCAGGGTGGTATGGGTTTTGTTTTAGTAATCATCAATCCCATCTAAACACTCACAAGCTAAATACAGAGGGTCGGTCCCCAGATTTCCATCACCTTACGACCTGATAATTGACTTAGTGATAGTGAAGTCTCTTCTTGGTGGACAGTGCTTTACATGGATCAGTGTTTGTGTCAGGCCATGAGGTGGACAGAAGAGGATGGGGAAATAAAGAGGTGACGAGGGAGGGCCACTGGTACTTGGAAACAAAGCCCTTGGTGGCAGAAGTCTTCATCCAGCTCAAGCCACGTCTCTACCTCTGAGTCATTGCCTGAGAGTGACCTCACTGCAGGATGATTGCGCCCGCCGACCCTCTTGCCAACTATCATCCCACGAGCCAAAAACAACCTTCCAAGTAGTGGCCGGGAAGTACTGACGTATATACAGTGACTGCGCTTTAAGGCTGTGAAAGTAATGTCGTCTGGGAAGAAATATGTTTCCAGCGGGACGTACGTCCGGTCCTTTCTTATAAATAAACAAGGCGAACGTGCTAATGCAGGCGGTTGGAAATGAGATGCACTGATTTGGTTCACAGAGAATTGGAATTAAGGGATTGGACATTGTTCCATTTGACATTAAGATGTTACTCATGTCCCAAATCAAATATTTACTATGTCTCTACTTTAGTTCCATTGTTCTGGATAAAGTCCATCAAAATAATGCAGATCCTGTATTCATCAGTCTATGGCCATTACCACTGCTGCACATAAAGATGATACGCAGTTCAGACAGGAAACACCACGTATTCGTTTAAGCGTTTATTAGAGAACTTATGCACAGGAATGTACCTCAGAAAGGAAACACAGAACCAAACAGGTGGAGGATGGGGTGGTGGATGAATGTTAACAGGTATGCTAAGAGCTAAGACGGCAACCAGCATATCAGACTGAGTGAGTAACCTGAGGTCTAAATAGACAGATAGAAAATCTGACAGTACAACAGCTGATGCATCACTGACCAATTACCATAAGGGTTTCCTGGCTGAAATGGCTACGCTAATTAATCAATGTTTTCAAAGAACTCTCTGGATCTTTTTGTGGCAAATTTTTCCTTGGAAGATATGACTCACCTGCACGGCGCTGTTGAGAAAGCAGCTGTTCTGACCCGGCTCGTTTAAAAGGCCTTTGGTGGGGGCTAGAGACATCATGCTGCCTGGCTGGTAGGATTTGGCGAGGTTCCCCCCCGGCTTCTTGAAGAACTTGACCCATGCCATTGGATACAAGGTCTGTCTTTGGACAGAAGTAGAACCACTAGGTAAAGCAGTGTTGTTGGTTGGCCCCGTGAAGAGTAACCCCCACCAGTCTGAGGCTACGTTATTCCGCTAGCAGCAGCTACTGTCCTGCTACACATGGACGACTACAACCGCCTCTCCACAGTACGAGAGGAATGTAAACTGACTTTGGATGTCTACCACTTGAATGTTTTTTAATTGTCACAAAAAATAGGGAAATGTTAGTCACGGGCCACAATGTTTTGAGAAAAAAAAACAATCCTTTCGGTACTGATTGCTAGTCTGACTCTTCTTTTTTGTAAGGGTTGGCTCATTCTGCAGTGGCCATTCAGAAACAAGTCAGGGGGGGATGTGGGCCCCTGGTGTCTCTGGGGGCTCTCCACATTTCCATGATGTTGCAGAGCAGTCAAATGGAACTGATCAGCTCTTTTGGAGGTTCGTCCATAGCAAGGATCTATCCAGGTAGCAGTTACCACTTGATGTCAACGGGGACTGATCTGTAAAAGAAAGAGTAAAAGACTACTTTGAGAAGCTCGCATTTCAAAGTAGTTATCTCACAGATGAATATTGTAATCTTTAGAATGCATTACCTAATACCGTACCAATTTTGTGGAACCAGCTGATACAGTAAAACATACATTTGAGGCATTAGTTTAACTGTGCTTGGACCTTCCCAGTCAGTTAATGGTAATTTTTGCCATTATAGACAAGCTTTACCAATTCCATCTACTAACTACGCAACACAGGACATTTTCAAGTGAGCTGTGGGCCCCACCCTCTTATACACTGTGCATGTCAACAAAGTTTATCCATTAACTTTTATGAACACCCTCGTACTAAATGTCTTTAGACTGGCAGATTATCCAGTCAGTCATTCTAAAAACCCTTTTTTTTTTAAACTAAGTGATTACTGGTAATGTACAGTTCCCAGCACCAATGTATGGCGGATTACCATGGTTTTAGACAAATCAGGTCACAAATGCCAAAGTCCACAAACCAAAGACGGCACAGCTGACAGAGCAGACACAATACATGCTTTAAAGCCTGAAACTTTCGTCATCTTGTCCCCTTCAATAGTCACGCCCCGGCTAACAAGCTGAAGGTCAAACAAGAACGGGAGCTATGCCAAGTAACACGCAATATCATTGGCCCAGTACACTATGCAAATGAGCTACAAACTTTCAGCTTGCCTTTCTTTGGGTCAATGTCTTAACATCAGGCAATGTAGTGCCTCTGATCGCCATGCCAAATCACTGAGCCTAAATACCTTTACATTTTGTTTAACCTGGAAGCAGTGCCTCCAATCTGTTTATGGTCCAGTGAATTTTTAAATGTAACAACCAATCTGCAGGCAAGGCATGACAAAAGAACATGGACAGGTTTCACAGAATGCTGCCGGCGTGATGTTTCATCAGCTCCATTTGGATAAGCTGTTTGAGGCTGTATTTATAATGCATGTACAAAGTTGTGCTAAAAAATACACCTCTACAAAAGATTGTAAAATAACTGAAATTTGATCGAATGGTGGTGCTAAAATGTACCAAAAAATCTACATACTTGTATTTATTATATATTGCTTTTCAGCCATTCTGAAAAAGACTGCGTTTTACTTACTATATGAGCCAATGTTTCCTTCAGAATATGCTCAAAGGCGTATCACCGAATACTTTAAAATGTTTTGATACTTAGCAAACATTCTGGTTCCTTCAATGATTGCATGTTTTCCCGATGTTCATGCAGAAATGCCTCTACAGATTTTCACAACACCAAGCCACCTGACCTTTGAAATAGGGTCAATAATGCGGAATTCTATGTTTGATCTTTGCCAGAAATAACAGGAACCATAATGCCCAAAAAGCTCCACCATTCTTTCAGGCACTTTGACAAGTCATGACAGCTGCCAGTGTGTTGGCAAACTTCTGCTTAAATTGTGAACCACATGGAACATAGGTCACTGTTTCATCCAAAACCAGTAGAGCAACATTTCATTCACAGCTATTCAAACAATTCTTGACAGATCCTGCAATGATAACAAACTAACCTAAAGAAGCAGGTGTCAAATGAAACACTTGAAACTAGATTCCTCATTTAATATTCTTGATAAGAACGAAACAGGTCCGGTGAGGTTGTCTTCCACCAATCCAGTCAATATAGAGGAGGGGTTACAGGGAAGTTTTGCCTTGTTATTGACCAAAATCAGATACCATATCACAGGCTCTTTACATTTTCATCAAAAACAAGTCAATTGTGTCTCTAACTTGCAACTACTTTCCTTAGCAACAGCCTTTTAACGCAATCACTTAAGCCGGGCGCTGCTAAAGAGCTCTTGTCTTCGGGATTAGACGCAACTCTGGAGGGCCAAGTGGAAAACTGGAAATGACTCTGCTGCCCACCTTTTACAGTGACTCCATTCAACCCAGTATGTTACACTGTCAACAAAAACTTCCGCCAAACACAATATCTCATAACATCCACTCACACAGTGGTTCCTGTTTTGTCTTGTGACAAAAAGTATATATCCCAGTAAATAACATGATTACTTATGACAACTATGCTTGGGGAATAATTGATCAAGTTTGACCAAGTCAACTAAGGCCAAGCCTTGACTCATTTTTAATGCCACCTTGTCACATAAATGTAAGCTTGATCTATCCATCTCCGGAGTCACAATCCCACCTCGCACTCTGTGGGAAGATGATAATTCAAAAAGATAAATCCATGATTGCCACCATAAGGGAGAGCAATTTACTCGCATATCAAGTACAGCATAACCTCTTCAATATAAATTAACTGCATTTTGTTTTTATAGTTGGCCTTTTCAGCCCAACCATTATTAATAGATGTTACTAGGAACAAGAGATTCCCTATCGAGAACATAGCACGCAATCCAGTACCTTTGAAATTTGGTAACAATATCATCTGATCTCAATACGTAAACAACAATCTCTGACACAGAGGTAAAAAGAATTAAAACATTACTCTATAAGAGCATCAGCAGCAACATAAGATATTCTTAATGCATCAGAGAATTGATTTTAAATTACATGAATATATTCAATCTGACAGACTGCCAGCTTTCCTTATCTCAAATCTGAGCTAAAACGGCAGTGACACAACAGACAGCAAGCAGAGACGACAATGAATTGTGAAGAGTATGTATGCGTCTCAACACTGGAATAGGCCAAAGGGACTTCTTAAAGGACACGATGCAGCACATGAGCATCAGACATTGTTCTGACCTGGTGTGGCATTCCAAACAAGCAGAATAAATGGCAACTGGAACAAACATGCTAGAGCAATATGACAAGGAAGAATGACACACTGACCGCGCAGGGTTGGTTACAGGTGGCTACGGTGAGTAAAAAGCCAGATCATCAATTGCCATGGGGCTTTTAAGCTAAACTATTATATTAATCAGACAAATGGTTGCCAGTGTGTTTAATGCCTTGTGATTGGAGTGAGTAAAGTGAGGTTGGAGCAAGCAGAGTAAATATCTCTGCTTGCTCTCCAATGGGACAATCTTCTGCAACAAGCTGAGTCATAGCATCGGTCCTTGTGTATGAAGACACACACCCTTCCTTTAGGAAGTCTGAGGCGAGGGTGACATAATTTCCTCAAAACTGTGTTTATGATACATTTATTGGGTTTATACTAGCACGATGATTCCCAACAAGCAGTACTAGGACCCCAGGAAGACTTGCACAGGTGATCTCATTCCCAGATCAATGGCAGCCTATAAAAAAAATACCCAGAAATTGGCAATAAAGGTGGTCAAATGAATAATTCAAATATATTCAAATATAAAGAAAGAGGCTAATCAATTAAACATTTTGTGCACACAAGTGGTAAAGTATAAAGGCCTTGTTAATTCACCAATTCCCAGTAACAGTGCATAAACACTGATCATGTAGCTGGTGGTGTCTCAATTCAGCTAGCAAAGCTAATGTTGTTAGCAAATTCGGTGGATAGAGCAATCTTACTTTAGGTAAACAGCTAACAGTATACTGCAACTAAAAGTGTATCTGCTGAAATGAAAATGATTAAAAAGACATTTACAAATGTTACTAATTATTTTCCTTGTGTTCTCAAGCCTTTGTAATGCACTTCACAGCAAATCATCAGCATTCACTGAGGACACATTAAGTACACTCCTGATTAGGACAACCAAGAAATTGCAGAATATGCAACACATGGAGAGATGAGACTTGCCTGCAAAACTAGACCTGCATTAGGCATTGTCTGCTAGACTTTTAAGGTTATGCTGAAATTCTAGTCTAATCACATTGTGCTCCATGTTAGCCAAAAAGCCATTAGCTACATTTGCAATTATACTGTTCCACAGTAATTTTTTCTACCTCTCTATGCAGCCATTAGGCTAATATAACGCATTTATAATTTGTAGGAAATGTATGAATACTTAACAGAAAAATTCCAGTCAACTTCGAAGTAACGATGTTGACGTTTTCAAAAACTGATTAAGGAAGTACTTAATACATTATACTTCCCTGATATAATCGTGTCAGTTCAACAGCTTCCAATAAAGAGATGGTGTTTGCACTTCCTGTTGGGATAGCTTCCTCAACAAAGAGGTCTTAGCCAAAGAGTAGCCATGACTTGATAAGTTGATTTGTGTGTATCGAACAATTCACAAGAACAAAGTAAGTCACACTTTCCCAGTGTTTTTGTAGGTCAGCCAAGAATTAACTACAGATTTCAGGTGGAGCTGAACATCTGGGTCACAGAGCCATTGGAACAGATCAAGAACAGGAAGGAAGTTAGAAAACTTCTAATGAGAAACTAAAGAGAGAGTTATTTACATGCATCTTCAGAGTTTGAAACGCAGAGCGGTTTCAGCTAGTGTCTGTAGCTTATTTGCGTCTCTAACAGGTTAAGAATTGTTCTTGGACAAACAGGACCTGGTATGCAGTGGATTCAGTTTGATAGACTGAAGTAATATGTTGCTGTAAAAGATATTAGAAATGTGTTGGACGGTCTCATCAAGCAATGTTCAGATTATGTGTTTTATGATCAAACTGACAAAGAATATTCACAGTTGGGCTGCCACAGCAAGAAAATATCTCAGAGCTAATTCTAAAGAAAACCAAAAGGAAATTACTTAGAAATTCTATAATTAGCTACTTTTTGACTGCGATATGAGGTCATTCCAGACTCTACAGTTGGACAGTGGTTCAGTGTGCCTTTGCTAAGTACATCATCCCATTTAGCTGGTGCATAAAAGACCTGTGTGAGGGCTAAGGCATTACCTTCCCCACAAAAAGTCTGACTGAATCCACTCCGATGGATGGTTGTCTTAATGGAAGACATTCAGTTGTGAATGCACCCTGCGGCAATAAAATGCAGAGTGCTATCAAGCTAGCTACTGCTGTACGTTTGTCCTCAGTCAATGTGCACTGCTCAAAAAAATTAAGGGAATACTTAAATTACACATTGGCTTTCAAGGAATGGACTAGATTTGAGCTCAAAAGCTTTACTGTACATTGTGTAAATCGTTGAGAACAAAATGATGTAACAACGGTCAATGGTAACTAAAATAACAAAACCGACTGAGGGCTGAATTCAAACTCACACCCAAAATCTAAGAAAACAACTGAAATCACAGGCTGTTCCGACTTAAGTGAATATCATCATGACCACTCATATATGTGACTCAGTAGTGTGTATGGCCCCCATTTGGCTGTATGCACTCCCAACAAGGTCTGTTCATGTTCCTGATGAGACGGTGGGTGGTGACCTGGGGATCTCCTCCAAAACCTGGATCAGGGCATCAGTGAGCTCCAGTGAGGGCCAGTCAATGGAATCAATGCCTTCGTCATCCAGGAACTGCCTACACACTCTGGCCACATGAACCCGGTCATTGCCCTGCACCAAGTGGAACCCGGGGCCCACTGCACCTGCGTAAGGTCAGACGGTGGGTCTGAGGATTTCAGCCCGATGCCTAACAACAATACCAATGGCTAGCACGTGGAGGTCTGTACGACCAGCCATAGATATGCCTCCCCATACCATCACTGACACATCACCAAACTTGTCATGCTGAATGTTGCAGGCCGCATAAAATTCACCACAGATCTGCCAATTCTGGTGTTCTCTGGCAAATGCCAATCAAGCTGCATGGTGCTGGGCTGTGAATAAAGGTTGGGCCCTCATACCAACCTTAAGGAGACTGTTTCTGACAGTTTGGGCAGAGACATGCACATCAGTAGCCCACTGGAGGCCTCTGGCAGTGCTCCACCTCGTTCCTCCTTGCACAAAGGAGCAGATACCATGCTCTTGAGACTTGTACTGGGAGACACAGCATACTTTCTTGTGACGGCACATATAGATGAGAAAATCCTGGAGGAGCAGGACTACCTGTACAACCTAAATGGGCTGCAGGTACCGCCTCATGCTACCAGTAGTGACAAGGACAAGCAAAATGCAAAACTAAAGAAGACTCCGTCAGGAAGGATAAGAAGAGAGCAATTGTCTGTGGCCACCACCTGCAAAACCATTCCATTTTGGGGGTCTTCTTGCTGTTGTGCACCTGATGTCACTTTTATTTGCAACAAAACAGGTGAACTTTATTCACAATCGCTTATGATTCCTAACTGGACAGATTGATATTGACTGTCTAATACTGCGATGATTACATGTTCTGCTATGATTATAGGGTGTAGCTAATTGCACTTAGTGACCCAGACCATCAGACGGTCTTTCAGGGTTAATGCTAAAGGAGAATCAGATTTATATACATTTCCCTTGAAATTACTCTCACTTCTGATGACAAAACAACACACCAGAATAGGCATAATATACAGCTGAGAAACGCTCATGTCTGTTCTACTGTTGAGAATGGACTGAAGTAAACCTACTAAACATCGATATAGCCCCAGAAATGTCATAAACTAAAATAACTGCTAGAACATCAATGTCCAGCTGAGATTCACAAATGTTGCCGTGTCTGGAGACCGAAAGGTTGGAGTTACGCACTGAGATGAGTGAGGTTGGAGACAAATGTGTGTCTGTCTGAGGAATCCAATTGCAGCAGCAGGCTCAACAGATGCCCTTTCTTTAGAAAGTGTGAAACGCTGTATGGATTGGAAGCCAAAAATGCGCCAGCTTTTCTCCATACATTGGAATTAACAAAAAATGTCACATCACCTGCCACACACCGGCCCTTTGTTCATACATTATTTAATTACTCGAAACCACGGGGAATACGGGTTATAACTCAATCTGCTTGTCACAATTGCTGGAAGTCCGTTTATTATTACAACTAGGCAAAGATGAAAGAGTAAATCTACCCAGTTGGCAATACGAGGTCCATTTGAAATTAGCTTTTAACCCAACACCTTAGGGGCGTGGGGGACTGCCACAGTGGGAAACCAGGGAGCAATTAGTGTTAACTGTCTTGCAGGTGCCTGATGAACTGATGTTTTGCCTGGCCAGCACAATGATTCCCTCTGGTTACTGGTTAATGTTCCAATGCTCGAACCTCTAAGCCACCTTGTTGTCCCTATCCCATTGCATGGCCTATTGTTTGAGGCATAGAAAAACCAGAGACACTTCATTGCTAAATCACGAAATGGCACATTGATGACATTTGTATAATTCTTCGGGTCCTGTCAGGTGGTGTGTTAGTCTAAGGTGAACTTTTAGTACCAAGCTGACTAGGTTCAAGCCAATGGTGCTTCACGGACTGACATGTGGCTGGGAAGCCAAATGTAAATTCAGAAATAGGCAGCTCTGCTGCATGCGACGCTAAGGTTGTCAGGTGAGCGAGCGGGCCCTCACACATATTGGCCCATGAGACTTCCGCCGTGTGGGATAACGCAGAAAGTCTTCCTAATCTTCTGGAAGTCGTTGCAATGAGACCGGTGTAGATGCAGTTAGATAGGATACACACAAGGACATGATGACTGGCTAACGGTCCTTTAGAATGTAGGATTTGGGGAGGGGGTTTGCACAATGTTTCCTGGTTATGCAGTGTATTCTGGGAATATAACTGATATATTATAACTGGGCTGGGCTTGGTGTGGGGTGTGGGATATCCAAGGGTAAATTTTTTCAAAGATTTAATTGGATTCTTTAAGGTTCAGTCCAAATTGAATATTGTCTATTATAGTTGATATACGTGTAAACTCAAAAGGCCAATTTGGTTGTAATCGTTATCTTTATTTCTCGGAGATCAAGATACAACGATCAGCCATAACATTATAATCACTGACAGGTGAAGTGAATAACACTGATAATCTCGTCATGGCATCTGTCAGTGGGTGGGATATATTAGGTAGCATGTGAACATTCTGTCCTCAACGTTGCTGTATTAGAAACGGGAAAAATGGGCAAACGTAAGGATCTGAACGACACTGACATGGGCCAAATTGTGATGGCTAGATGACTGGGTCAGAACATCTCCAAAACTGCAGCCCTTGTGGGGTGTTTCCGGTCTGCAGTGGTCAGTATATAACAAAGTGATCCAAGGAAATTAACACAAAGTGTATTGCGGTTTGTTGCATATGGGGCTGTGTAGCCGCAGACCAGTGAGGGTCCCCATGCTGACCCCTGCCCACTGCCAAAAGCACCTACAATGGGCACTTGAGCATCATAACTGGAAGACGGTGGCCTGGTCTAAGAGATCCCGTTTTCTTTTACATTACTAGGATGGCCGGGTGCGTGTGCGTCGTTTACCTGGAGAACACATGGCACCAGGATGCACTATGGGAAGGAGGCAAGCTGCTAGAGGCAGTGTAAGGCTTTGGGGAATGTTCAGCTGGGACACCTTGGGTCTCAATCCAATCAAGCATCTGTGGGATGTCTGGTCCATGTAGGCCCCTACCTCAGAACTTACAGGACTTAAAGGATCTGTTGCTAACGTCTTGGTGACAGATACCACAGCACACCTTCTGTGGTCTAGTGGAGTCCATGCCTCGATGGGTCAGTGCTGTTTTGGCAGCAAAAGGGGGACCTACACAATGTTAGGCAGGTGGTCATAATGTTATGGCTGATCGGTGTATATTTCAACAACAAAAATTCAGGAATGCTAAATATATCTGTTACTAATTTCAAATCTAAAGAGGGGATTTCAGAAAATCCTCTTGTTCTTTCTGAGGTGGAATGACTCACTCATAAACTTTTCCAACGTTTGCTATGACACTTCTGCTGACCCAAAATAGATGAGAACCAGACTGAGCATGATTCGGAAATAACAAAGAGAACGTGACCATCTCACTCATATTTTGGGATATTTTTGGCACAAATTAATTATACAACAATTCAATCATGAACACATTCCTTTATACTTTGTCTAGAAATGCCACTTTTCTACTATAACCAACCGTACACAATAAATT
The DNA here is from genome assembly GCA_016801105.1 of Esox niger. Classification (NCBI taxonomy): domain Eukaryota; kingdom Metazoa; phylum Chordata; class Actinopteri; order Esociformes; family Esocidae; genus Esox; species Esox niger. The sequence goes on along the minus strand of JACXGJ010000824.1, from coordinate 18,502 downwards.
GAAAAAATAGTTGGTCGAGTCATACAGATTTTGGGGAAAAGGGAAAATCATCTGTCACATGAACAAAACAAATAACCAGTCTGTTGATACTTCAATGGTTCATAAGTTAAAGTTTCTCCCTTATCTACTCTCTGATATTCTACTCCAGTGTTTTGTTTTGATCACAAATGTTTCATTTAAAGTTTACTGATGGGAACGTGTACAATAACAAGGAAAAAGCAGACAATAGCTTCGGCTTTTCAAAGGTTTGACTGTTTATTCATTCCCGGACTTGTTCCAATATTGGTAAGAAAGAGTGAGAGACTAAAGTTAGAATGGATAAATAAATCTTTAAGTTTTCCAAATATCCTCTCCTCGCATAACAGGGACAAATGTTACTCCAGAAACAATCCAACAGGCTAACTTCTTTCAAAGAAAAGCACTGCAGCCCTATAGTAAGATAAATCGGATTAACATACAGGTAGCCATCCATGAATCCCTTCTTTAAATAGACAGAGGAAACATCCTTCACAAACTGGGAGTGTAAAGCCCCCTTCTGCCATCGTGCCCTAAACTTCAACTTCCACATTTGTCTCACGCAAGGCTAACGTTGCACAATGTTGTCACTGTTTTCATTGGGTCTTCATTGAAAGACAACAGGCGGAAATGTACGTATGGATTGATATTCCCAAAGGAGTGGCGTAGGCCGAAATTTAGCCAGAAGGCAGTCAAACAGACTTGTGTCAGCAACTTTGAATAGGTGAGTAATGCTGGCCTCTGTGCTGACCATATCCAATGTGCACTTAATTGCTTCATTCAAAAGGTGCTGTCAGGCACAATTATGGTGCCAACAAGCGGTGAGGTGCAAAAGTTAAGATATAAAAAGTATGTTCGATGTTGGCTGATGCTTACCATTGGTTTCTACATACAGCTTCAATTGGTAACACACTTCAGTGTGTCACTATCCCTAGGTGATGCTCTAGAACATGTGGCATCAAACTACCAAAACTATTTTGACAAAATCCTTTTTGAAACCTTTTTGACCATGTACAAATTAAAGCTTACAGGGGGGAAACCAGGCTAAGTTAGCCAGGAAATGAAACAAGGCCACAACAACACCCCAACAATGAAAATCCTGCAATTGACCCCAAGAGATATTAGAATTCCTGGGGACTGGAGGCTGCACAGGAACACAAACTAATATGTCCTGTGTGTCAGTCTTGCCGTAACGCCTCATCGTCACCTCCCTGAGTCTGTCAACACAAAGCCCACCTTCCGTCACAGCGAGAGTGAAAAATGGAAAGTACATGTCTTTAAAACCGGACTGTGTATATTTTTAAAGGCTCTCATTGAAATATAACATCCTCCTCAGACTATTCAGACAACTTCCTAAACGTCTTTCTGCTTCCCACGATTTGCCAATAAATGTCTTAGCAAGAGCGCTGGCCCACAACTTTCCTTCCTTCCTTTTTCTAACAGATTAATGAGTATTCAGTTCCAGCAGCTATATTAACTGCTTCATGTGGAGGTTGCGGGTGGTTTTACGGTTCTCTGGCTTAGCCCATTTAATGCATGTCTGTAAGATTAAGATGTATCAGATTTGTTTTAAAACCAAATATTACTCTCGGGAAATTGCATCATATACACACTTCAGAGATGTGACCAGGTGCATTTGTTTTCTGAAAGCTATTTGGTGCCATTGTGAGTGCTGCGAGCTAGGCCCATACTATTTGAGCTATAGCCGCTAGCCATGAGTGACAGTTAACAAGATGTCCATGGACAAATTGCAGTAAATGAAAAAGGCTTTTCTCCAGTAAGGCGAAAAACTATTTTCAGGAAACTGTTTAGTCTCTGTAGAGCTACTTCCCACGTATTGACTGAAATTAAGAAACATTTAAGAATGCATGTTTCATTATCTAAATAATATGCTCAACACATTGTTACATGGTCCACGCTGCTACAGGGTCTAGCTGTTGTTACAGCATGCCATTATCTTCTTTAAGCTACCTTGCAGAAAACAGCATTATCCAGCAATGCACAATTAAGCTAATGAATGTAAGTGCAGGAGAAGTGAAGTATTGTTTTTACAAGTATTATAAAACAGACAGTGGTTTCCCAGACATCTGGATGAAGAGTTCTCCAAACAAAATAAACTTTATATCACAAAGCTACAAAGTTAAAAGTTAAAAAGCACTTAGTTAAAAAGCACTTACTAATTAGCTCTCGGTGTATAATTTTGATATTTAATATTCTACAAATGTGAATATTTGTATTCCATAACAGGTAATGACTGTTCTAAAACTGCTGGGAATTACTGCAATGAGGAATTATAATCAGTTTTTTACCAACGTTGTTCCCATAACCAATGAGATAACAAAAACATACGTTTCCAAAACTTCTAAGGAAATACTCTGAGCGAGCCCCAGCCCTACTCTGAGCGAGCCCCAGCCCTACTCTGAGCGAGCCCCAGCCCTACTCTGAGCGAGCCCCAGCCCTACTCTGAGCGAGCCCCAGCCCTACTCTGAGCGAGCCCCAGCCCTACTCTGAGCGAGCCCCAGCCCTACTCTGAGCGAGCCCCAGCCCTACTCTTAGCGAGCCCCATCCCTACTCT
>JACXGJ010000824.1:0-15812 GCA_016801105.1 Esox niger | reverse complement strand
ACAGACAGAATAAATAATAAATATTGTATAGTGGATTAATTAAATGGGTTTTGTAATCTGTAAAAATGTAACTACGAATTTCTGTCTGTCGTTTGACTAAACAACAAACAAGACTGGTCTTCATGTGTTGAGAAAACGTTGCATTGCATGAGGAAACACCACTGTCAAGGCGGGTCCTTTCACAATTTGTTAATGTTATCATAACACGTAAACAACCTTGTGGAGATATTTTCGCCTGTCAAATAATCACTGATAGACTAGTACGGTATTAGTAATATAGCCTACTGACGTTCGTTTCGTTAATAAACACGTCGGATGATCAGCGGGTGCTTACATTTCAGCTGAACTTACCTGGAATCCAGGTAAATGTCCGCCTCGTGAGCGTTGATGAGGGACAATGGCGAGGGAAAAAAGTTTGACTATCAAACCAACCTGAACCAAAACCCAGCAACACTCACTAATTCCAAGAACGACCAATACATCCAAAGGGCAATATCCCAAGGTAAGAAATCTGCAGATTTTCAAAATGTTCTTGATCAGGAAACAGAAGTTTCGGTGAAACCCGAGTGGAAATTGACGTAGCCTACGATCGAGTCACAGCAGATGTTGCGGATCAAATTCGTGGTCCTCTTATAAATAAAATAAAAAACGAAACAAACTACGTGTTACAATTATTTCTTTCAAAATATATATATTATAATAAATCAGCCGTCCCATTCACTTGTTGTATTCCGGTTTCGTCTGTTTCTTGCAGTTTTTGATGCGCGGCGGTAGTGAGCAATGGTTGACTTCAGCACCTGAAATACTGGATTAGTGATGTTTTCAGAACTGCGAGCCGAGGTCAAACCCCGCCCCTCGATCAGTACTGTATTTACGGCAGCCCACTGCTGTCGGTCTGCTGTATGCTACTCTACTGACACAGGTTTGCAGGCGGTACCACAAATACTAGTGAACCGTGTTTGTGGGCGAATGGAGGCGTTTCATTACAGTTTGTTCACTTTCTCCGGTCAGTCCCACCAGTACGATGCAGTTTAGGAATGTTGTGGCAGCAAGTTGGCATTGGCAATCGTAAGCCACGTGTGCTGGTTTCAGAGGTCGAACTTGTCATAGGCATTGCATTACATAGTTTATGGTAATATGCTAGGCATAGGTTTATTGTCTATGTTTTTTAAATAGTGAATACTTAGTTATGGACGATAGACTACAGACTTGTAGTCAGGCATCAATTTCTACAATTAAAACTGAAGCTGAACAGAAGTCAACTGGAAATCGTGAATGTCATGTTAGACTCTTTATTGAATGGTTTCAATATCATTTCGATTTTTTTTGTTAGATTAATGATATAAAAATATCTATGAATTCCAAAAGAGACAGGACATATTTAGCAGCTCACATTAAAATACATCAAAACGTGAAATATAAGCACATCGGTTTTAAACATCAGTTACACATGGAGACTGGGGAGAGCTTAATTGATTCTGTTATCCAAACACCATCTGCTTAATCTTGTTATGTAAAGGCAGCAATGGAATACAATTATATAATTTCCCCCCCAAAATAGTTGGGGTAGAGTGAAAATATTATATTACTATTATTGTTGTATTATTTTACTGGTAGTATCCTGAATGTCTAACTCTATAATTTTGGAATGTGTCTGAATCATTGGTCCCTCTGCTGCTGTATATTGGTTGGAACAAGGCTCTCTTGAAATCTTGCTTTTTGCCTTAAACTACTTCCATAAACAAAGATAAAATAAATATAATGACATTCCTTCTTACTATATTATGCACATTTTAATCTCTTGCTTTCTGTCTGCTGGAGTGCTTCTGTGTAAGTTCCTGTATTAATACCATCCATTCATGGAAATAAGACAGGTTAAAAAAGAACACATTCAATCCAGTGGTAAAGCTCTCAACTCTTTGTACTGCATCCTTGTCAAAGTATAATTTTAACATGGTTTTATTTTGAAAATGATCACCGACATCATTTGCACATGAGCAGATGATATTCTGCACGTCTGTTTTGTCTGTACCCCACGTAATGCAAGACTACATCAGAATGTCTGAAAAGCAAAAAGAGAGAAGACTACTGTTCAGATGCAAACCCAATTAAAATGTTGTGGCAGGACCTTCTGCATAAAGAGCAGTTCATGCGAAATAACCCACAAATGTCGTTGAGTTGTAGCAGCTCTGCATGGAAGGCTGGACACGTTCCTCCACAGTAATGTGAGAGGTAAACCAATGAAGGAAACATTTGAATGCAGCCATTGCAGGTTGTGCCCAATTAGTAAGTGTCAGGGTGGAATTCAATCTTTTCACATTGGGGGCATTGGGTGACATATAAAACATATCAGTTTACTCTGGTTCCCTTTGTTTGAAATTTCAAATGCTGTCAAGAATATGCACAAATAAAAGGCAATTTGAAAGGTGATAATAGTTTTTCATAGCACTGGATATGTACGTTTGGAGAAGTTCCTCCACCCTGTCATTACCACTTGTTATTCTGAAACCAAAAACCCACATAGTATATTAAAGGATCTGCTGCTAACGTCTTGGTGCCAGATAGCACACCACACCTTCAGAGGTCTAGTGGTGTCCATGCTTTGATGTGTTATGGCTGTTTTGGTGGAAAAAGGAGGGACCTACACAATATTAGGCGGCCGGTCATAATGTTATGGCTGATGGGTGTATATGGTCACATCTGCCCAGAATAAATGTTTTCCAGGTCTATAAAGGCTGTTTTAGGTACTTCTAAAGCCAATTGTTATTCAGCCGTTCTGTTTTTGAGGCTAGCTAGTGGTTTTCACATGACAGTGAAGCCTTTGTAGTACTGCTGGTGGAGTCTTTTGCGGATGGTAGTGGCTGACCCATGCACGCCTACCTTCCAGAAAGGGTTGAACAGTTGTAGTCATTTGGGATTTGGTTAATTTTGCCTTTTTCGGTCATCCAGAGTTTGTTGGCATACCAGGTTGCACGTGTGAAGAAGCTTCTGGATGCGTAGTGACAGAGCTCTGGGACATTTAGGATCTGACACAACATTAAAAAGGAATTGTATGACCCAAATAGGGCTAATTGTTGTCAGGAAGGGTTTTAGATCTCTCGCACTCGTACCAATGAACATGAGCTTTCGAACAGCCGTCCAGTGGCAAAAAGTGGGAGAGGAAATAGGATGTGCCGATCAAGTGTGTTGTGAAAGGGGTAATGTATCTGAATTGCCCAGGTTTTCCCTAGGAAATACTTGAATGAACCTCACAGGAGTCAGTGGCTTTTCCCTCAGCAAACATTTCCCTAGGGGACACCATGCCTTCTTTCTGACCAAGGAAGTTTGAGAGTGTTAATCATTATAAGCGATGTTAGTTATGAGCCCATGTCAGTGAGCCCTTATCTATGACCACTCATTCTAAACCATGAAGTGGACCCTGCTTTTTTACAGTCAGGGAGTGGATGTTATTCACCCCTTTGGGTGGGGAGATTCTTCAAAGGGAATGATCAGTGTCGAAAAAAAAGCCTGTCGAAAAATACAGTTGTTGCTCTTAAACAAAAAACCCAGAGGCCAATGCATTTGCAAGAGAAACATGTTTAATTTGACAGGAACATAATACGAGCCACTACGCCCCGGAGGCTGGGAATGTCTCTGTGTTTACAGGATGAACACAGCGGGTTTTTGGTAGGAGTAGCACGTTGACACACATACTTAGCCGGGACAGATTTGTGATGCATCCTCATCACTCTGCAACACTGAGTCTGTCAAAATTTTTCTGTATATTTGCTGCATTTGCATGGAGGATCACTGTTCGGTTCAGACCTATAAAAAGACTTCTGGGAATCAGCATCTCGCTGGTCACTTTTAAACCAGCTTTGGGTCATTGACGTTGCAGACAAGGCAGTTCTAATGTGTCCTTCTCGCATCGTTACACGTAAGAGATCTTGCCTGGATGTTGATTAGAAGACACCTACTAGGAAAAATGGGGATGTTTTGTCTCTGAACAGCTACAGCAATACTTCCTCTGTGACAATTTTGGAATGATGAGGGTATACATAAAACAACCCTGGACTCAGCTTTGTTAATGTAAACTTGTTTGAAAATGTTCAGTGCAGAAAGCGGCGAATGAAATTGGACGTGAAATATTTTAACGTCATGTAAAGAAATGTCTTAGCTGGGTTGAGAAGGGCATTTTAATTAAGGATTAAATTGCGAAAAGTTTGCCAACTCTTCAAGGAGACATCGACTGCCCGTAGTAAACAGACCACCGAGGATTTCTGCTTGCTTGCCTTGGCTTCTCACCTTGAGAAAAGCCCTGGTGAATAGCTAGTGATTCGCTGAACACAGTGTCTTGCCCAGAGGCTCAAATGACAACCTACGTCCTCTGGCACCCCACCAACCCAAGCTATTTTCTCACAATACCCAGCGTTGCAGATTAAAGCAATGCATGCAATTATTTTGAGTAATCAGAATTCATTTTATTTATTTTCATGTAGATTGACTGAGAGCAATGGTTTCATTTACAACATCAACCTGGGATCAATTTGGATTAACTGCCTTGCTCAGGAACAGAACTGTTTGCTAGTTCGTAGATTCGATCTAGTAAACATTTCGATACTGTTCAGACCGCCAAGCTGTCTGTGAACATGTGTCATATTTTTTCATTAAATTAGTTTGCACTACTGATGTTTCTTTCACCAGCTGGCCTTCACTGAATGGAGTCACACCTGGACCCAATGTACATATCAAACACATTGATCAGTTCCAATGATGGAATGAAATTAATCCTGTTTTATTGCGTATTTGTTGATGACTGTGTTTGGGCTGGGCTCTTTAATACTGTTAAACTGTGAATGGAGTGAGTCATTTGAAGGGCAGCAGGATATTTTCAGCATCATAGATTTTCAATCCATACTTTGTTTCTATTATTGGCAATTGGCAGATGCTGTTCGAAAACGGGGGCAACTGCTTTTTCTTTTGGAGAATGGCAAAGTGCACTAAAAGATGGTGAAAAGGGCTGTCATTGTTGTTACAGCTTACATTTCTTGTTTGAGAGAGGACTCTGATAACTGATAAAAGCAGTTTGCTGGATTTCCTTCTGTCCCTCATGGAATTTGATTTTAAAGTCTTGTTCATCTGATCCAGAGGGCAGCTATCTATGTTTCCTACTGCATTTTCTTCAAATTTCATATTAGATAATTAATTAGATATTGTTCTGGACAACGCAATTTTTAATTGTATTGATTTTCAGTTGTATTTATTGTAAAGGCTTATATGAAACAGCTTTAAAAAAAATATTAATACATACTTTCTATACGGAATCTATGTTTATTATAAATCAGTGAAAAACGTATTTCTTATCATAAGCCTGCATATTTCTGACTTGTTTATCCACATTTGAAAAACATGCCAATAGCCTTCTTACACAGCACAGCTTGGTTTGGCCTGGCTCTAAGACAAAAATAGGATTCATAATGTTAGATCATTTTAAGTACATCACTCTCTAGAATTCGTCCAAAGTTTCAACTATTTTCAGTCAATCATGATTTGAATCTTAATACAGTATTTCAGTTAATGACATGACTCAGTGCCTTTCCTCTAAAACAACATGGGCAGTTAAAGAACATGAATGGGGATAAAGAGACTACATAAGAGTATAGAAAATAACCAGTTTACAGTTATATACAGTATTTAAATAAGAGAGACTAGGCAGTTTGCCTCTACAGCGTTTATAGGAGGTGCCTGTATTTCTCCAGAAATTAGCATCTGGAAATGATGATGATTTTGAAACCAAACTATTCATGGAAAACAATAATACTAAAGATTAAGACTTTGCTCCCTTAAAAAAAAAAAAAGGTCACTGGAACATATTGTTCCAACAATTTTAGGTGTGTTGCATTTCCGGATGTATTGTATCATGCAGGATAAGTTACTTTTACACATTGCTCGACGCAGGAATGTATGCATCACCATGACGCTGTGGGAAAAATATTGGAACATTGACAGAAACCACAGGTGTGGGTGAGGCACCTTGTTCACAAGTGTTGCGTATTAAGGGAAACTGCAAAGACTGTAGAAGCACAGCAACCGTATTCCCTTGAATCATTACTTTCCATCTGCCTATTTTTAAGGCCCTCAGCATCGACTCACATTATTTTAACGCTCTCTCACCCGAGTAGGTTTGTCCTGCCGCCATTAGCCGCTAACTGCCGGAGGAAAAGGGTGACATAAGCATAACAATTTGGACAATTGACCATGTTACATTCACTTCGGCACAGGGCCAAGGGGTGACTGATATATTTTGCCGCTATTGTGATATCCATGGAAGTCTGGATCTGCAGCGTTCAAGATGGACGTGATACTGTTGCCTTGATGCGGTCGGGAAATGAAAGGCTCCCGTCATCAGAGATGGGAGACATTTTATTATTCTTTCCACTGCGATGTACTCAGAAAGCGGGGGCAATTTTGCTGCCTCTTATCCTTTCATGTTGCTTTGTGTATAGAAATTCCAGGAATTCCAAGCTTTTTTCCTCTAAATGACTTCTGTTGAATCAGGAAAAGGCGTATGATTGTGGAAGGGAAAGCATTTTTCTAAGCTGTAAGTTTGTTTGCCTAGAAAGAATGTCACTTTCATGTAAGTTTGTCACTCATTTCCAGCCCAGAGCAAATAAGGAAGGTTAACAGTGGATCATGGACTGCTTGGTTGTAAAACCTCACTGTTTAATTGGTCTCTTGAGAATGCAGGCTCTCATGTAAACAGGAAGAAGATCTTGGATGTTCCGTTGATGATACCTAATTATCATTTTAATTCCTACATGATGCAGAGTTGTTTTATGTGTGTGTAATCATGCAGTCTTAACTTTAAAATGCACAATTAATGAAGGAAGGTTCTTAATTTTTAATTGTACTTTCTGAAGTTCTCTGAATGAAAACGCATTAACTTTCAGTGTAGCGTTTAAGTAACAACGTAGTTCGTTCTCCCAAGCTAGTATGTCTAAAACACGGTAATGAGTTACATTTCCTGAAATGAATGATCAACATACCACACGTTGGAAATATTAAGAGATCATCAGTCGGTTAACCTGACCTTTATGTTATAAAGACTTTCCTACTTCCTGCTGCCTAATTGAAGGCTAAGAATTAACAAGAAATGTACATCCTGAAAGTTACAAAATTTCGTTCAAATAAGCTACGTAGGTATATTTTTATGTATTGATTTTTCTTAGCTCCTTACTATGTGTTTACTTTCAACATATTTGATGGCCAAGAAGAGTCACGAAGCCACAACGACTCAACCATTTCATTAGAACCACACAAATGAATTACAACCCCTCAGCAGACCTTTTGCTGCCTGGCAACATTAATTAAAAAAGTTAAAGTTATGATGTAAAACCCAATAAATCAACCAAGCTAGCAATGCTGGAGGAGTTGCAGTTCACGAGACTTCTCTAAAATACTGTTTGTTGAAACAGTTCTGTGTTTGTTCTTGTGTTTGCGTGTATCTAAAATATTTGTGAGTTACTAAAAATTGTAGTATAGGCTTGAAGTCCAGGTATTTATTCCTATAGCCAATTCAGCTAGCTTAACCAAGGCCAAAAAAGACAAAATCAAACAGTTGGTTCACGCTGAAGTGTGAAGTAAAGTGTAGTCCCACCCTTTATGACATATTGTGTCACATTACCAGTGGAGTGTGTGTCCTCTCACCTTTCAACCCCACCTCCCCTGTAACCCTATACCAACCCATTGACCTCAGGATATTTTCTTCACTTGTATTTTTGGGCAAAACACTGGGCTAAATTCTCCCTGTGAAATAGACCACCTGCTTTGTCCATTTAAAAAGACCATGCCATAGTCTATGGCAGCTAATCTGATTGGTCGAATGGTACATTTGTGATGGGAAACCATAGTTTTTTTATTGCCTGTCTGTACATTCAAACAGTATCAAAGCTTGTGGGCACAACAAAATCCCAATGATTGGATATACAGCTCCAGAAAAAAAATTAAGAGACCACTGCACCTTTTTCTTTCCTTTCCAAAAAAGTTGAAAATGAAGGTTTGCAGTGGTCTTGTAATTTTAACCCTTCTGTTCCTCACTCAAAACCTTCCTTTTCAACTTTTTTGGAAAGGAAGGTAAAAGGTGCAGTGGTCTCTTAATTTTTTCCGGAGCTGTAAATTATTTCTGATTTCCTGTGAAAGTCATATAAGTCGTTAAGGAATATTTATCTTATGTCCCAAATGAAGTCCTATAAATAATTTGTGTCTCTCTGCAGCGATACGGAACGAGGTATAAAACGACAAAACATTTGAGTCAAAACCCTCAAGTCCTTTGGCCCTCTGATTAAAAAACATGTTCATATGTGTGGAACTGTAGTCCTGTGGACACATGGGCTCATCCCTAGCTCCCATTTGGATATCAGTGTTTAACCATCTCTGCCCTTCACCACTAGCTGTCTTCTTTGCCTGTCTCCATTTGGTTCTATCTGCCAATGGCAGCCTTGAAAAAAAACTATAAAAATATAAACATAGCGTGTCTACTCTGCATTAAGAAAAACAGGTGACAGAATTTGAACAAGACTCACTTTCGAAACATCTCCCTCTAGCTGTGCTTGTGAGACCATGCAGTTTAGCCTGCAAAATAGCCCACCACATGATTTTTTGTATCTAACAATTTTTTGCATTTCACAATAAAACATTAGCGATATTAGCTGAAACGCTGTGATTCTTACCCCTTTTAAAGTTTTTCTGTGTGTCAGCCAAAAACAGTGGATTCTGATGCCGTGGGCAGAAAATATTCTCATTTTCCAAGTAATTTGCTCTTATATGTACAGTAGTGGCAACATCACCTATCTCTCACTTTCCTGAGAGTGGTACATAATTCTTCAAATGGAGATGAAACAATATATAATTTAGGCTGAAGTAACGCTACAAAATGCACCGTAGACATGTTTGAATAGTAGTCATGTCATTCCAAAACTAAAATGAATTGTGATTGTTGTCAATTCTGCATTTCACAATATCAGGCAATCACACGATTGAAAGGCAAAGTGCTTCTGTGTTATCTGCAGTGCCCCAGAGAAAATGTGTTATGTAACCCAGATAAAGTAGTCCCTAGCTGACCAGATGGGTGTTTGTTGGATTTCACAGTACTCCAAGAAAATAAAGCGATGAAGGTATTTCTCAAAACCATTAACAATCAGTTTTAGCAGTTTAATTTTCATGCAACCTGCCATAAACCTAACAAGAATATTTAAATATCTTCAGGTCTACAGACCTCCTAGTCTACTTCATATACAGCATTGACTGTGATGTGGAGATGCAATGCTGTCTACCACGTTCCAGGAATCCACAGTTGGCCAACCAAAGCCCCTCGATTTGCATGCTCCGCCTCTGTGTCATCCTGGGGCCAGACAACACACCCATGGGAGAAAAAGGCTGAACTGAAGAGCAAACAATCCTCTGACCATCTGGACCACCAGCCATTTAAATGACCTTTCCCAGTTTTGATATTGGGCATAATCAAAGTTCAAAGAGAGTGTGGACCTCCTTTGAAGAAAGTCTGATATGGTGTAACGTCCTGGCATGCCACGTGTTCACCGAGCACAGGGGAGACTGAGGGAAAGGAATTCACTAAGACAGCCAAAGGGGCAGGGGGGGCCTCCGTGGGGGCCAGTGCATTCCGCAGAGTGCCAAACAGAGGTTAGGAATGCCAGTGGACCTGAGTCATGTGTCCATTATCAGCCAGGTCCAGTGTTTCCTATTATTACAGGGAGACTGGCGGGCTTGCAGCAACTTTTTAGTATTCAAACTCAGAAAATATTTTCTGTCCGTCTGACTTACACAAGATTGAGGAATGTCTTTCGCGTATCGAATTCCAGTTCTCTCCTTTGTGGTATCTGATATGTATCTTGAGAAAAGTGTTTTTTTCATCCGTACTTCCTATGATCATGCTCAGCTCTCAGGTAGATGTATAGCAAAATGTCAGGAGAGGACAAGGAGCCAAAAGTGGAAACTTGGCAAAGCAAAATTCTTCATATCCACCAATGACCAGTTGGCAATCCAGGCCTCTACTGTAGGTACTACACACCACAGCATCTGGAACTCCTCACACTGCTCTAGTGATGGACTGAAGCATTGGTTTTGCATATGGTAAGATTCTGTCAGAACATTAGTCTGTACCGTAGATTGTACGTCTGCTTGCCTTTGATCAGCCTTACCTGTGTTGTCTGTCAATTTTAATCTGCCCACCACCCTGTCTGTCTGTCAGTCGGCCCGGCACCTATTTCTTGCTACCTCTCTTGGCTTAAAGTATAATAACTCATAGGCAGCATAATAGAATATCATTTTTATCATTTTAACTTACTTGAAATACTGCTTGGCAATTGGAATATCAGTGGTCATAAGGGGAAGGAGTAAAGCCAATTTGTCCTTAGGAGGAAATGTTGTGTTAACAACACTGAGTTTGAATAATGTTTCGTGTGAAATCCTGTAGATGAGTTCCATTAAAAAAATAAAAGTAGCTGGTTAAATATGCCTAATTGTTCCATCTAACTGGCAACAGATTTTAAAGCAAGTGTTCTAGTCTTTATGAAGAAACTCTGAATTTTACCAGTGAATTGTGTTTTTGCCAAAAAGACTAATAAATGGGCTTTATTTAGATTTTTCCTGGACAGTGTATTTCCTTGTTGCTCTAACATTTCACTCTGGCCCAGTGCCAGAGCAAAATGAATGTACTCCAAGTTTACTTTGATACGATACATTTTCTTTCAATATTTACTGGAAAGTTAAACATTTCACTCCGTCCAAACACAAAAACACACCTAACATCATTAATTTGTTTGGATCTATGGACCTCCAAGACAATTTTAACAATGTGAAACAGATTTGTTCCCAGAATCAGATGTTTTGGGCCAGTGCAAGAACATGTGTCAGCATTATTTACAAAATTCATCTTTGGCTTTAATACTCTGATTGGTTAGAGATGAGTCAGTCATTGATGGTTTTGTGTTGTACAACACCCCTCGTTTTAACATCCCCTAAACGACGGAAATGGGAGTGTTAGACAAAAATACTTAGCTTGTGATAGTCCAGCAGAAGATTTTTGTGTTTGCTACTTTCCTACTATTTTTTTTGGGAGGAAAAGAAGGTTGGTCAGATTAGCTATTTAAATTTAAATTGTATGGGTCTACCACTTTTCCAAGTGGTCATAGCACTTTCAAGTGTGAATGTGCCAAGGAGACTCACTTCCTGTTCAGAAATGCACTATTTCCTGTCAAGCTATATCACTGAACACGTTAGCAACAAATACAAAAACATCCAGGCATGGATACAGCTCATATAGGGGACTAGCTTATATGATCTGAACTGTATTGTTGCCAGAATGTGGGGCCAGTCATTCATCTCACTTGCGTCAGTGAAGCAGATTTGATTTGTCGGCTCAGACAGTTTAACCTTGAGGCGTATCATAGTACTGTAGCTCTCATGAAGCACAGACCGACATGGGATGTGAGTAGTGATGAAGACTACGCGAAGTAAAGACGGGGTCAGTGCAGAGTTGTAAGTACTTTGTTGTGTTCACCCACTTTGGAAAGTTATGAGCTCCTTTTACCTCGTCATTAGTGTCTGATTAGAAACTTCCCTAAACTAGTGAACTAGGCTAAGCTCTTTTACACCTTTGTCACAGTGTCATGGAGTCATGGTTCCTCTGGTGTAGACAAGGAGAGACACTGCTGAACTGTTATTTAAGCACTTCTCAATGAATATGTGAATCATCACAAGGAAAGTTATAGAGTGTAGTTTGTATGCTGATGTGTAAACTCAAAAAAACCTTGATATGACCATATTAGGCTTGCTATTTTATTTAGCTTAAAAGCAACTAATAACAGCAATCAAATGTCATCAGACAGATATCATTTCTTATACATATCAATGTACAGTATCTAACTCTCCTTCACTGTATATTAGTTTCTATATACTTAGTAACTCTAGCTAGTGTTAACTAGGTAGTTGAGTTATTTCTAGTGCACTTTAAACACCTTTTTTGTGTTTTTGCCACAAAAACGTAGCTAATTTGCCCTAAGCGGGAAACCAAAAGGCCCCCTTTCATCGCTCTGACCCTTTCTCACCGCAAGCACTTATTGTGGGTAGAAAACCGGGCAGCTTCTTGGAAAACCAAACAACCACCAGACGTTGTTCAAAGGTCATCTGACTCTGGGATTGACCTGGGATCAAGGGGCACTGTAGGGAGGACGAGGGGTGCACTGGCCCCAGCCCAACCGCTTGCCACCCTGTTAAATGTGGGTCTGTGCAATGCATGCTCCCCCTGGAGCTCAGGATACGGGTCCAGGGTGGGGTTCTGGTCCATATTGGGGGCCTTGAACAACAGGGCCGATCTGCTGGACTTGCCTCCAAAACCACCAAAAGGGGTAGCCACCCTGGAGATAGAAGTTTGACAATTTTAATATTAGCCTAGTGCCACTAATGAGACAGAGGGATGTGACAGATTGTCTGAGTCATCTCGTCAATGTCATTAGGCTGTGGCTAGAGGAGATGTTCTGTTGAAATGATAATAGATGCATGGTGTTTCTGTTGAATATTGTGACTCTGATAAAAGAAAATCAACCTGCATTCATCCACTACCAATGTTTGAAATTTGTGCTAAATATTTACAGGCTTTTTTTTGTTTTTCATTAAATCACGTCGTCGCTCAGCATTAAGCTTTTCCCATTGCGACAATCGATTACTGTTGATGCTACTGAAACTGAGTTTTGGCCCAGGAAAGGCCCATCGTCAGACGTACCTGTTGAAGCTCTTGTACCTCGGCCCTTCAGACTTTGCCTCAGGCTCTTGTAGATGGGTTACAAGGCTATTGGCCAGGGAGGGGTCATGGCGGTAGATGTCCAGGTCCCAGGGGGAGCAGTAGGACTTTGGGAGGCATGTGCTGTTGAACTTCTCTGGTTCCATTTCCTTTAGAGGTCCGCCATAACCTGGTCGTAAAAAGAAAAGAGAGAAAGAAAATCTGGTTCAAAGGTTCTGAGACTCTCAGTACTGGCTTTGTTCAGCCCCAGGACCCTAAAGTGAAGAATCTGGGTCATGTTTTCCAGCGAACCAGCCCAAACGACATCTTACCGCATGGTGTTAGAAAGCCTATCCAATTAAGTATCCTTCAAAATGAGTGTTCTTCGCCCGGGGCCCAGCAGCAGAAGAATGTGTTACAGTACTTATTACAGGGTGTTGCTGTGTCATGTCAAACCCTCTTACAAAGAACAGTCCGTCTTTATGAGTTGATGTTTGCTTTAGGTGGAAATGGGAAAGAACAAACATTAGCCCCTCAGGGGGTGCTCTTCTGTTTTTTGACGAGCTCCTTTACAGTGGCACACCACGAGAGATTTAACCGGGCCAGGGAGAGTGTTCACATGCATGGCTGCGCATTCGGCCCCTCCAGTGTGTTGTGGGAAGTGTACTTTGACTGCTGCGCCGCTGGAAACACTGAGAGTTGAGGAAGATTACAGGGTAACCATTATATATGCGACATGGCTGGCAAGATATAGTTAACAAGGCTGGAGACTGAGAGTTGCACTTCATGTTGGAAACATTGGTCAAATGTGAAAGGAACGCATCTTCTCGCATTTGGGTCAAAATCTCAAGCCAAACAATGACAGAAATGATCCAGAGGGATATTTCACTTTGCATTACAGCCCTGAATAGATGGGTAACATGACGATAACACCTATTATTGACATATTATTAACACGTACTCCACACTGTAATGTGGGCCTAAAAGGCCATTGGTGCATTTGTAATGTAAGGCTAGAGAACGAATCAGCTGTTGGATGCAGTTGACGAAATTAGCCAGCATTTCCGTCACTCTCGCACGGGCCATTAGACACCCAAAGTTGAGCTCTCTCTCTCTCTTTGCTATTTTAAGAATCATTACGCGTGTGACACGTAGTTCCCTCTGACCCTGTTTCTTTGATACTGTAATCGCGGAGTCCACTGACTTCTCCACCGATTCCTCAAGGTGCTGGTGTTAGTCGCAAGTTCCCGAGATTGCCGTGCCTACTAGCTCCGGGCGCTCATCTGCTCGACTACTGTCCGTATTTTGTTGACGGTGTTGGGTTGTGGAGGGCGAGCGTGATCTGAGCACCAATCTCTTCCTGATGGTATCAGGGGACAGCAAGCGGTGGACACAGGAAACGTGAGCATTTCCTGTGAGGGAAACGGGACTATTATCAAGCTGTGCCCACGGCTACCCGTAGACTGGGGAGGGGGAGGGAAAGTAGGAGGGGATGCACTCCCCGCTCCCTCGCTCGATGGAAGGGAAGTGATCCAGAGAAAGACAGAAGGAGTAAGAAAACAAAGAAACAAAAGCAAGGAGAAGCCAAAACTGTCTTATTACTTAACAGTACTGGTAGTCCTGTCTAGCCTAACAGCAGGCAAGACAGAGCTAAAATAGTCACAGCATTTCTTAACAGATGTTACATCCTGTTACATCTACAAGGGGGTAAGAGTTAGTTCCTAGAAATGATATCCGTCAAGGGACATGTATCTTATCTACTACGACATAACCACCTGGCGCGATGCTGTCTGGGTCGGGGGCGGCGCTTGGGTCAGGTGTGTTGGGGGGTGTTTTCGAATGTTCCACGCCCAAGCTGTTGCTGTCTCTTGTTTCCTGACTCTCTATTTGGAGAGTTACACCATTCTGTTGGGAAAGATGGAGAGTGAGGGCAGCAGATTAGAGTAATGGCAAGAGGGTTAGAGAGAGACCGTGTGTGTGTGTGTGAGAGAGAGGGGGATATAAAGTGAGAAGAATGGGATAGAGAATGGAGATGGGGAGGGTGGGGAGCAGAAAGAAGAGATGGAAAGAGGTCAGGAAGAGTAGAGGGGGATAAAGAGGACAAAAAGAGAGCGGGGGAATTGAAGGGGTTGGGAGGAAATGGGGGGATGGAGTGATCAGAGTGTCTTATGTACAGCCAGTAACAAAGACCATTGTTTTCTCATGCCTGAATATCGTGCTGTGATCCACCCTGGGTAACTTTTATCCTCCCAGTGATATTTGAAATGAATTCCGCCAAGACATCCTCAGGAAATGTTGACAACTTGAAACTGTATAACATTTTTACATTGCCCCAAAAGTTAAACAAGTTCTTTCCTTAAAACCGTTTGGGAAAACTATTTTGAGTTTCATTACATCGTCATAATTGTTTTCATAGTGTCAATGTGCTATCCCAACATTGTAAAAAAATATATTCCATAGGCATATAATTATAAAATATTAACTAATTGTCTACTGTTGGCCCCAGTTTCTACCATAGGCCCTTTAATAGTCTACTGTAGGCCCTACTAGTCTACTGTCGCCCTAATAGTCTACGGTAGACCCTAATTGTCTACCAAAGACCATAATAGTCTTCTGTGTGGCTCATCATAGTCCACAATAGGCCATAATAGTCTACTTTCAGATACAAACCTACAGTAGACCTATTGGACCTTTACTAGACTATTAGGGCTTACAGAAAACGAAGGGTATATGGTTCAGTTAGAAAAAGTATTAGATACTTCTTGGACCTATTGTAGACTACTGAGACATATTGTAGACTACTGAGACTTATTGTAGACTACTGAGACATATTGTAGTCTACTGAGACTTATTGTAGACTACTGAGACTTATTGTAGACTACTGAGCCCTATTGTAGACTACTGAGACTTATTGTAGACTACTGAGCCCTATTGTAGACTACTGAGACCTATTGTAGACTACTGAGACATATTGTAGACTACTGAGACCTATTGTAGACTACAGAGGCCTATTGTAGACTACTGAGACGTATTGTAG
>JACXGJ010000823.1:47929-104215 GCA_016801105.1 Esox niger | reverse complement strand
ACAGACACACACAGACAGACACACACAGACAGACACACACAGACAGACACACACAGACAGACACACACAGACAGACACACACAGACAGACACACACAGACAGACACACACAGACTCCTCACCCAGTGTGATTGGAACAACACTTCATCTCCAGCAGTCCCGTCTGGTCCAGAGCACAGGCATAGATGTCTATGATGTGGCCATTAGTGGAAGCCCGGCTTGCCAATGCCTCGTAATGCTGAATGAACAAAATCATACAGAAAATAGGCCAGCATGTCTTTTTGATGCCTAAACACGCGCACACATACACCAATCTGCCCATTAATATACAGATTGTACAGAAATCACTACCTCAGCCTTCCCTACCAAACAGTGGCAAAAGACCTGAAAAAAGTTGGCCAATCCATCCAAACAACTAGCGAAGCAGACAAAGGTTGAGACAAACTTACTTTGGTTGCTTTCTTCATGAACTTGGCGTTGTCCTTCTCAATGTCATGCCAGGAGCGGATAGGGGTCTTCAGCTCATCTCCCACCACCATGCCTGGGCCCTGAGTGGCTGGCCCACCAATGAAGGTCATGATGCGTGCACCGGTATTGGGGAAGGTGCACTGAAGGGAAATGGACGGCCCAAAAAAAGGATCATTAAATGCAAAGAGCTCTGAGAAGGCGAGTAATCAATGCGACCAAACTGACTGAAGCCTGTAATCCTGACCCATTTCCACAGCATAATTGGTTTATAGCTCTAACAAATCCCACTTAACACAGAGAAACCCAGAGAAAAATGAAATGGAAGGAATATACAAAGGCTGACTAGAGCAGGGTTTTTGAACCATGCTCCTAGAGGCACACCGCCCGGCATGTTTAAGATTTCTGCCTGCTCTGTCACACCTGATTCAAATGACCAGCTCATTATCAAGTCCTTGTTGAGCTACATCAGGTATGTTTGGGCAGGACAGAGTGCCTCCAGGAGCAGGGCTGAGAACACTGGACTAGAGTATGCAGGGGCTGTCTAGAGCAAACTGTAAAATGGGCTTGGATGAAATAAGCTCCATGAAATATGAATGACAGATATGAGTGCAACTGTAAATGCACATAGCTCATAAGTTTGCATATCCTGGCAGAAATTGTGAAATTTAGGCATTGATTCATGCAAAAAGAAAGTATTTTATTTAAGGATAGCGATCATATGAAGCCATTTATCATCACATACAGTGGTGTGAAAAAGTGTTTGACCCCTTCCTGATGTTTGTCACACTTAAATGTTTCAGATGAAACAAATTCAAATGTTAGTCAGAGATAACACAAAATGCAGTTTTTAAATTAAGGCTGTTATTAAGGGAAAACAAAATCCAAAATCACATGGCCCTGTGTGAAAAAGTGATAGCCCCCTACAACCTAATAACCGGTTGGGCCACCCTTAGCAGCAACAACTGCAATCAACCGTTTGCGATATTTGCAGTTTTTGTCTTGGAACTCTACCATGCAGGCCATTTTTGCCCAGTCTCTTACAGTGGAGTCAAGAACACTGAACTTAACTGAGGAAAGTGAGGCCAACAGCTCTTTGGATGTTGTTGTGGAGTCTTTTGTGACCTCTAGGATGAGTTGTCGCTGCGCTCTTGGGGCAATTTTGGTTGACCGGCCACTCCTGGGAAGGATCACCTCTGTTCCATATTTTTGCCATTTGTGGATAATGGCTCTCACTGTGGTTCGCTAGAGACCCAAAACTTTCGAAATTGCTTTATAACCTTTTCCAGACTGAGGGAGCTCAATTACATTCTCATTTTTTTCTGAATTTCTATGGATCTTGGCATTATGTTTAGCTTTTGAGGATATTTTGGTCTACTTCTCTTTGTCAAACAGGTCCTATTTGAATGATTCCTTAATTGAGAACAGGTGTGGTTGTAATCAGGCCTGGGTGTGGCTAGAGGAATTGGTTACAATATGTATCATGATTGTGCCATTATGTTATGACCTACAAGTGAATGTGAATCCCATGTGAAATAAGACAAGTTTTGCCTGCGCACTAGTGCCTGCTCACTAGTGTTTTCTTTACAAATGGTACATATATTACCAATTCTCCAAGGGTATGCAATTTTTTAGCACAGTTGTATAAGGATTTTTAAAGGATCAAAGGGTACTTCTCATTAAAGTCCAAAAACCAATGAAGCAGCTGCCCCTTGAAGTGCATGGCAAGTGATAGACTAAACATGGAGGTAATAGGCAGCTTCATATTTAAGCATGAGCACATCTAACTAACTTTGAGGGACACTTCTGGTCAGCAGTGATTTTTAGTTTCTGTCCTGGTCTTACCTCAAGCAAGCCAACAGCGATGGACATGGCCGACCCTAAGGAGCGCAAGGGCCGTTTGCCCTGAGTGACAGGCCAGGGATCTCTCTGCAGCTCTCCAAGAAGGTCAGTCAGGTTCATGTCGATCTTCTGAACAGGCTGGAGGAACCTACAAAACACAACAAGATACAAATAAGCCTAAAAAAAACAGCTACATAAGGGACACAACAAAGTATTTATGTATGTACTAGCACTGCCATGGTAAGTGTATTTTGATGATTGTAGCGATTAAACCAAACAATCAATCAACAGTCCATCATAACTGTAATAACAGGTAAAACAATGAGGTAGACTAGTAGTTTTCCACCAGCACTCCCTGGATGGGGGTACTGGTGGAGGTATTTTATTTAAATTTTTATTATTTTATCACATTTTATTAGAAAGACACAAATGCACAAATAGAAAGTTGAGACAGCAAAATGTTCAAAAATTGTATATTACTTTTTACAATGCAAAATGTTAAAAGGCTGACTGCAGCATTTGGCCTTTTATCTGTTAAATTTCACTCTGCGAATGGTGGTCCTACAACAAGATTCTGACTGATTTGGGGGACCCCAAAAAGCAGAATATAGTATGTAAAGTGGTTTACCTGTTGGAGAGGGGGGCCTTTGGAGTTTGTGGTCCCCGTCCTGCCTGTGTGGCAGTGGGTTTGGTCAAGCCCAGCATCTCCTGGAGCTGCTTGGCATTGAGATCTTTGGTTCCGCGGAAGACGTAGCTCTTGGAGATGCCCTCGCAGCCCAACTCGTGGACCTGGATCATGCGTCCAAAGGTGATGAGGCCCACGAGGGCCGTAGGAGGCAGCAGGGACAGGGACATCTGTAAGGACTCCTTCAGAGCCTGCAGGTCCTCATCCTCCATGCAGGTGTCCACCACGTACAGAAAAACCAGAGGCATCAGGGGACCTCTCTGTGGGGGCCAGGAGGGACAACTCAGAGCCACAGCCAAGGAGGATTGATTTCATGTTCTGAGAAAGACTGAAGTATGCAGCTATCTGAAAATACTTTAAATCTTAGAAAACAAAAGGGAGATCACATGTTGACCAAATCAAAATGATAACTAATCCATGTGCCCACTTCTTCAAAAGCTATTGTTTGGCTTCACTGAAACAGACTAGACTAGTCTAGGAATAAAGTGTTATTCCAATGGAGATTGTCCATGGAGCTAGATATAATCCAAGACTAGGCTTAATGTGTGCCAAACTGGACAAATATTTTCTATTGGTCTAGTTAAAACAATATGAGCCATTTAGATGGCAGGAAGGGTTTTTCCTAAGTAGTGCCTTCAATAGGCCAAACAAAACCAAGGATTTGAGTTAAGCCATACCTAAATTCCTGAGTATGCGTGTAATATTTTCCCACTCTATGGGCCGGATTCTAAGACACAGATTGAGCCTAGTCATGGACAAAAAAATTTGCAATGATGATTCTCCATTTAGCTCGATTTTTCTTAGACCAGGATTAACCCTGGACTTTAAATGACCCAGCATATTGCTTGTTATAGCGCCACCATGTGGCCAACTGGCATGGTAATGCATGGGCTGTTGACCAGTTTTATTTATAATTCTGCCATGGCGCACCTTTCCACACCTTACCATCTCACAGGACACTGCCCTTTAATTTTCCACAAATTAAAGTGAAGAACAATCCTAACAAACACAATCGGGATTAAGTAGTGTCTTAATAGTCAGTTATTGTGATTAACAATCTGATAAAATGGAAACTTACCTGTACCACATATTCAATGGTCGAGAACTGTGGCAACAGTTCAGCTGGTTGGTTGACCTCTGATATCCCAGCGTAGGTAGGTGGAAACTGATTTCTCTGATAGCAGAAGTTGCAAGCCCACAGTTTGGCTCTGTAATCTACTTGGCTGGGTTAAGACATTGAAGGATTTTTATTTTATGTTTATCAAAGGTAGAAGGACACCAGACTTATGCTATATTTACTTTCAGTGTGCTTGGTGAACCATTGGTAGACTGACCACGGATATGTACTGTACAAGTCACCAGATGATAGCGACTTCATTGAATAAGGTACTCCTAATGAGTTGCGTGGTTGTCCCACCTAGCTGTCTTAAGATGTATACCATATCGGTAAGTCCCTCTTACTGAAAAAAATACATCAGGATGAAAGAGAATAAGTCATCCATTGGTTCGGTGAAATTCGTTTTACAGAAACGTACCAGCATTTTGCAATACCATATATAAGTGATGGAGGATGGTTGCTTCACTCACCAGAGAGGGTTGAGGACAGCGCGGCAGGTTGCCCTACTACATAGGACAGGCTCATACTGAATCGGGGGCAGGTCTGTGCGCTCCTTCAGCGGTGTGAATAGAGACGCCACAGGAACCACCATGCGCGTGGCCTCCAGGCGACTAGAGGGCCACACATTCCAGCTAAAACGTACTCCATCACGCTCTTCATTCTGGGCGATAAACTCTGGGAAGGTCGCCATAGCACCTTCTGAGAGCTACAGACAGAGACAGTTACAGCAATATAGGTTATGCCGTGTATAGTCAAGAATTTTATATTTGTTAACACTCTGCAATGCGTTATGATTAAGAACACATTTTGGCTGTGCTTTATTTGCCATATACCACACCATCTCATGCCTTATTGCTTTGATATTATTGCCTGGCTTGGAAGTTTTTATTAGCCTATTTAGAGGTTGTACGTCTTCACTAAGATATCCTTTTGGACTTGGAGAATGACATTACACTCCAGCTCGCTGACTAAGAATTCAAATGTTTCATATCAAAGAGGGGCTGGGAAAATGCAGCAGTTAACCTTTCCCAAGTAGACTAGGGGAAATTCTGGATTAATACATTGGGCAAAGTCATATATAAAGACCAGGGCTTAAATCTACAAAGCATCTCAGAAAAGGTCCTAGAAATCCTGTTAAAACTGGTTTTAAAGCTGTGGGAAAAATACCCACCTCAGAGTAGGTTATTCGTAAAACACACCCCAAACAAACTCGGAGCCAGGAGTATAATTAAATTATGAAAATGCATCAAAGCTAGTAAATACAACTTTGTGTTAGCGCAAAGGAAAGATGGTGAATATTGTTGCATATTATGGGGTATGGATGGATGCTTTGCCAGCTGCAAACTTAATAGCACATTTCAGACAATGTCAATATACATAAAAATGTTTGCAGTGATCAAAGATATATAATTTCAGCCTTATGCAATCCATCATTTTACCAGTTTAGAATTATTGGCTAATACTGTCCATGCAAAATCTTCTAAAGCTTTTTAATCGTCCATTTTAAACGTGATGTACTTTTTACAGAATAATAATGTATGGTGGTCGAGGTTTTAAAAATTATTTTATTGTTTGGTTACAATACATATAATCGTGACCGTCACACATTTTTATAAACTATGCATGTTGAACTCAGAATTGCCTATCTTTTTTATAGAAGCGTATACATCATTTTGCTGGCCATTAGTACTGTTAAGCTCCTTGTATTGAACCGTCACTGATTCGTCTTTCTGGCAACATTTGACCAAGTCAGATCATCAAATAATTGGAATGTTTATTTAGAACTTCTATAGTTAACAAAGCCATGTCTTTCAAAATACGAAGCTCTGGGCTTTTATATACCAAGTTAGTATCTAAGGAGTTTACCTAAGTCAGAGTGAACCCATGAACAGAATTTATTGACAGACGCAGGACTTATGAGAGTTAACTATTTTTGATTCAATGAACAGCCACTCTAGCTGGCTAACACCTAAAGTTACAACCTCTAACGTGGTTAAAGTACTGTATTAGCCAACAACGCCACACAGTGATCAACAATACCTTTGCATTATATTTTACGGAAGGACATCCAAACGAAAGGGATAGCCAAAGACAAAAGTAGACAACCTACACAGCTTCATGAAATTCATGCTTTCACCAGGTTAGAGACCAGCTATCTTAGCCGCTACGCTAGCTAACTTCATTACCCTCCACCGGCGAATTCCAACAATGTTGTGCAATGTTAAATATGTCAAAAATGTTTTGCCATGCTTAGCCAACCGCCACAGTTGTCACTTAAGAAGTATTACATTCAAAATGCATATAACATTAAATACCCAAAGTGTTAGTAAATGGGATCAGTTTTATAATATTTACCTGATATCTTCAGACTGAAGTGAACAGCGCCCCGAACAACGTAGCTAAGCAGCTGACAACGTAGCAGAAAAAATGGCTGCTGGAGCAATCTGCAGCAATGCCACGTCAAGAGGAGAGTCCAATCATAGGCCCTCACCCAAAATAGTTTTTGAGAGCGGTTTCATGACAGGTTACACATTTTATGTTTTCATGTTCATATTTTCTTGGAATGTTGTCTGCATTTGACAAAGTGAGGTTGAATGACCAACTTATATTTTTCTATGACGTAATTTTCAATAAAAACAAACACAAGTGGTTCTTCTATCCGTTTTTGTTCTATATACTCAATTTCCTTGAAATGTAGGGTCCCATCAAGGATATATTTTGCCCAGTCTCATCATATAGCCCATGTTAAAATGATAAGAACATAACATAATTGAAAACAAACCACCATTAATCAAGCAAACTAACAGAATAGGAGACAACTGCGTTTTAAAACATTGCAATAGAAATTTTATTAACAGTATGACAAAAATTACTGCCACAAACTAAATTAATCATATCTTTTGCTATCTCTCCAAACCAATAATGTGTCTATTTGGATACATAACAGAATTACATTTAAAATGCTAGGCAACAAAATAGGTGTTGATAATAGCCCCTACTGGTGTCAGACCATTTTCTTTCATTTGGTGCCGAAAAAACATAGTCCAGGAGGTCACTGCCACTACTACTGTTGTATCTTTTGTGTCTCATTTACAATAAATGTAAAATCACAGAACTGACAAGTAAATATGCCTTTGATTTACACACAAACATGTCCATGAATTATATTAATGAGGCAAAATAACTCTCCTTTCACTCGTTTCTAAATCATCTCCAGACTTCATTCTTTTATAATAAGAAAACTACTTTTTATTTCGTTATTAAGGCTCAGTGGTTCACATGTTATTGAATCCCATCATTCCTTTCATGTTGCCAGCAGCACCCTGTTGGAACTGTCTCATCATGGACTGAAGACCAGCCATTCCACCTGAAGAAGGCAAGAGAATCAACGTAATTTACGGGGCTTTGTTTGACTCTAGAAACAGGCAGTCTCAAATTAAATATTGACTGATTGAGTTTGAGGTGATTTGTAGATCAGGGCTTCACTGAATTTCACTGAACATTAACTGTATCCATCTATGCCACTACATTTGGACTGTTCTAGCATGATCAAGCAGACACCATTTGAGGTGCAGGGATAAATGGTGGTTCTTAGAGAAATAGAACCTGCAGGCATTCATGCTCCACCACACACCATGTTTAGATCCCTGCAGCACTTGTAAATAACAAGTATGTGGTGGAGCATCTGAGTATATTACATACGGACGGACCACGCAAAAAGCTATGAACCAAATCAACAGTAAGTACACAGTATTGTAATAATGGGAATAGTAAAATCTTGGGAACTGTGGCAGTACTTATTGTAATGGACAAGAAATTCAAGCCTACCCATATGGTGGAGAACCCGTGGGTCCATCATCTTTGCCATCTGTTGGTTCAACTTAGCCATCTGAGAGGGGTTGACATTCTTGGACATATCTCCTCCTGTGAACATGTGAAAATACAAAATATGTGTTATAAAACAATGTATGAATCCAAGTATCTAGCTAAAATGCCCTTTCGTACACAACTTCTTTACCTCCCAAGACTGCACAGTTATAGGAACTTGAAGTGTAACCTAATAAACTACATGCTTTCCCAAACGCTAGAGGTAAGACACCATAATGTCACTGACTAACAGACAGTTTACTTTCATCATCATTACTCTTACTATTTTTAGAAACATCCAAAAAGTGCATACCTTTGAATAAGCCCTTGATGCCACCCATCTTTTTCACCATCTGGGCAAACTTGGTGTACTGGGTAAGAAGCTCCTGGACATCTCTGGTGGCAACCCCTGAACCCCGCGCAACTCTGGCAATCCTGTTCGGCTGCTTGCTGAAGAGCTTTGCACCGTCCTTGTTGTCAAGTTCTGCAATAAACAAAAGAAGAAGCAGAGGTCAAAGGGAAAAGTATGTGTCTATAACAAGCCTTTAGTTGGCCTCATTTACTTTTGTTCATTGATGAGAGTGGAATACAGATTTACCTTGGTCGTTCATGCTGTCCATAATTGTCATGAGTTTCTTCAACCTGGCCATGGACTCCTGCTCATTGCCTTTGCTCATGAAATCTGTTCCAAAGCCTGGGATCATGCCCTGGTGACATAAGCAGGATAGGGAATAGCATTGGTGTCTATTGGAACAGCGCATGCCATCACAGCATAGTCAATATTAAAAGCTATTCAGCGGACAATCATTTACGAAGATCTAGCCAATTGAGAAAAACAAGAGGGACATTTGACCATGTGTTTGAAGAGCTTTGTGCTGAGACATCAACAAGTTGCTGAACCGTTATAACAAGTCAACCCTCGCAGACTTTCCCTTGCTCCAAACTGGTTTGTGCAGAGTCAGTTTGCACTACCAAGTGTTGGACTCCCGGCCACAGTTGGGATGGCCAAATCATGGAATGAACACAGGTAGCTGTGACGTGACGCAGGGTCTTCGAATGCTGTGCCACTAGGTCGACGTCAAATGTTTTCTGGCTTTATCTAGTGTTAAACTCCATACACTAGATAAAGCCAGAAAACTGTGGAGTGTTTTGCATTTTACTATTTTCTGTAGGTATCAAATTGCTGTTTGAATTTTTACCATGATCTGGCCGAAGGGACCCATCTTCATGATGTTTTGAAACTGCTCGTACATGTCACGGAGAGTGAACTGACCTGTTGGACAAACGGGTCAGTGTGCGCAACAGTAAAATGATCAATTCTGTCCAGATAATTAATGTGAGGTCTGTGTCAAAAGTATAGGAAATGATGATAGGATTGTCACCATGTTTCAGCTTGTCAATTAACTCCTCATTGTCATCCAGTTTGAGTTCGTTGACTTTGTCAATCAACCCTTCTATGTCTCCCATGCCTGAAGACAAGATATACAACACATTCAACAAAGGGTGAGCTACACAGGGAAAAACAACGTACATATGCATACAGTTGTGCTCAAAAGATTGCATACCCTTGGAGAATTGGTAATATACAGTATGTACCATTTGTAAATAAAGCATGAGTTTTATTATGGGATCAAGCAAAGTCTTTGGTCGTCTCCCCAGAGTGGCTTGAAGATATTAAGGTCAGGAGACTGCGATGGCCACACCAGAACCTTCACCGTTTTCTGCTGTAACCAATGAAGGCTCAACTTGACCTGGTGCTAAGGCTCATTGTCGTGCTGGAAGTCCAAGAGCGTCCCATGAGCAGCTTTCAGGCCGAGCAACGCAAATTGTCTGCCAGTTTTTTCTGATAAAATGCTGCATTCTGTTTGCCAAACATTTTCACAAGATTTCCTGTGCCTTCAGAGCTCATCCCCCCCAAAAACATCAGTGAAGCACCACCATTTTTCACAGTGGCAATGGTATTCTGTTCCCTGTAGGCCTTGCTGACCCCTCTCCAAACATAGCACTTATGGTTGTGATCATAGAGCTCTATTTTGGGCTTGTCGCTCCAAATAACAGTGGCCAGAAGTGGCATTGGCGCAGTAAAGGTATCTTTCTGGCAACTCAACCATGCAGATCATTTTTGTTCAGGTATCATCGTATTGTGTTCCTCGAAACAACCACACCGTCTATTTCCAGAGCAGCCTCTATTTCTTCTGAGGTTACCTGTGGGTTTTTCTTTGTATCCCAAGCAAAAAGAAGCCAAACAATTGTGATAATAAATTGCTTCATATGATCACTATCCTTTTAGTAAAATATTTTTTTGCATAATCAGTCATGTTTCCAAAATGTCACAATTTCTGCCAGGGTATGCAAACTAATGAGCAGAACTGTATATAAACACACACAACTTTGTGACCACCTGCCTAATATTGTTTCTGCCAGAACAGCCTTGACCTGTCGAGGCTTGGACTCCACTAGACCTCTGAAGGCGTGCTGTGGTATCTGGCACTAAGACATTTGCAGAAGATCCTTAAATTCCTGAATGTTTCGAGGTGGGGTCTCCATGCTGGACAAACAGGTTTGATCCATATCTCCCAAAGATGATCAACTGGATTGAGATCTGGGTAATTTGGAGGCTAAGTCAACACCTTGAACTCGTTGTTGTGTTCCTGAAACCATTCCTGAACCATTTATGCTTTGTGGCAGGGAACATTTTCCTGCTGAAAGAGGCCAATGCCATCAGGGAATACCGTTGCTATGAAAGGGTGCACATTGTCTGCAACAATGCTCAGGTAGGTGGTACATATCAAAAGGTACATCCACATGAATGGCAGGGCTCAAGGTTTCCCACCAGAACATTGGCCAGCCTTCACTCCCCATGTGTCACATGAGCCTCGGCAATCCATGAACCCGTCGCCGGTTCCCCCGCTTTTCCTTCTTTGGACCACTTTTATAGGTACTGACCACTGCAGACCGGTAACACCCCACAAGGGCTGCAGTGTTGGAGATGTTCTGACCCAGTCATCTAGCCATCACAATTTGGCCCTAGTCAAAGTCGCTCAGATCCTTTTGCATGCCCATTTTTCCTGCTTCTAACACATCAACTTTGAGGACAGAATGTTCACTTGCTGCCTAATATATCCCAAATACTGACAGGTGCCATGATAATGAGATAATCAGTGTTATTCACTTCACCAGTCAGTGGTCATAATGTTATGGCTGATAGGCACACACAGACACACGCGCACGCACGCACGCACACAACTTACCAAGTAGCTTGCTGATGAAGGGCTGCGTCTTAAATGGCTCCAAATCATCAATGTGTTCTCCAGTACCAATGAAAATTATGGGACTCTTAGTGGCAGCCACTCTATAAAAACGAATGAGAATAAAATTTTGCCAATCTGTTTCGGCCAAGAATTTCAAATGTTTTTTAAAAGCGCTTTGCCTCCACTGTTGTGACTTCAAGGTTAAGTTTCACCATTTGACTAAAAGGATAAAGAAGAGCTTTGTGTGATCTGTGAGTTTAGGGGTTCTATGAGTTTAGGGGTTCTACAGCAGTAAAGGAGCTCAATTCGCCATACCTTGTATGTATTACTGAAAAGAGAGCCATTTACTTACGCACTAAGAGCACCACCACCTTTGGCGTGACCATCCAGCTTGGTCACGATAACAGATGCAACTTCTACTTTGTCTTTGAAAGCCTTGGCCTGGGCTTCACAAGCCTGACCAATGGAGGCATCCATCACGTACACAATGTTGTCTGGTTGCTGAAAGACATAAACATGCTTGATATAAGGTCATGCATTAATTGCTCTGGAGCAATCATGACAATTTAAATCCCCAGGCTGGCAGACTGATCAAAACGTCTTCAGGGATTAAGTTTGACATTAGCTGACTACTAAAGAGAAGTACTGAATGATTCATGGATTCAAACTGACAATGGTGCAACATACTACTTACCACTGCATTGGAAACCTGCAACATTTCCTCAAAAAGGGAATCTTCTTGCTTGTGTCGGCCACTGGTATCAACAATGATTATTTCAAAGCTTTCGGTCTTAAACTTTTCAACACCTTCTGCAGCTATGACAACAGGATCCATCTCTGTGTAACTGTGGGTGCGGTAAAGTAAGTTAATGCCATTTAAACATTAAAATGACAAAGAACGTATGCATCACATAGAGCCAAGAGGAAATTAAATATTAAGTACACATACCTTCCATAGAAGGGAATTCTGGCTTTTGTTGCATTTTGCTTTAACTGATCAAAAGCACCTGCAGACAAATCAAGAGTGTTGTTTTTAACTCATTCTTTTCATGAGAATGAATAAAAAACCAATACAAAAAATGTCACCTTACCAGCTCTGAAGGTGTCAGCGCATATCAAACATGTTTTCCACCCTTTTCTTTGGTAGTAGTATGCCAGCTGTTTAAAGGGTTGCAATACATCAAAGACATATTTCAGACAAACAACTGAGTGAACTTACATTTAGGCTGGAATCAATGAAAAGCTCACCTTGGAACATGTTGTGGTTTTGCCACTGCCTTGAAGACCCACAAACATGATGACATTGTTCTTTCCCTTTGTTGGTGTCCATGCCTTTACCCCTGGATCCACTAACTGAAAGATTAGAAACAGCTCAATCTTAGACACATGAACTCTCCCACCCCAACTAATGCAGTTAACACAGACGCACTTCATTTTTATTAAAGACATGTCTAGAGAAAATATGGTGTCTCTTCTAGTCTTTAAGAAAGAACAGTAAACCTAAAGTATGTTACACACCCAAACATCTACATGAAATGTATACTATGCCCATATTATCTATGTCCAAAGGAATGCCTAGCCATATGTTGCCCTGCACTACCAAACTGACCCTGTACTACCAAACTGACCCCTTTACTGAGCTAAGCAAATCACAACATAAAAAATACAATCCCCTCCAAAAGTATTGGAATGGCACGGCAAATTCCTTTGTTTCTGATGGTCACTGAAGACAGTTGGGTTTAAGATCAAAAGATGAGTATGAAACAAGTGTTCAGAATTTCAGCTTTCATTTCCTGGTATTCACATCTAGATGTGTTAAACAACTTAGGACATCACCGTTTGTATTAGACCACAGCATTTATAGGTGAGCAAAAGTAAAGGAACAAATTATCTTCAAGTAAATAACATTTAATATTTGGTGGCAAAACCTGTGCTTGCCTCAAGCCTGCGACCCATACCCGATATCACCAAACTGTTGCATTCTTCATTTGCGACGCTATTCCAGGCTTTTACCGCAGCTTCTTTCAGTTTGCTTGTTTTGGGGAGTTTCTCCTTTCAGTCTTCTTCTAAGGAGGTGAAATGCATGCTCTATTGGAATGAGGTCAGGTGATTGACTTGGCCAATCTAAAACCTTCCACTTTTTTCCCCTGATGAAGTCCTTTGTTTTGTTGGCAGTGTGCTTTGGGTCATTGTCCTGCTGCATGATAAACTTCCTCCCGATTAGTTTCAAAGCATTTCTCCGTAAATTGGCAGACAAAATGTTTCTGTACACTTCTGAATTCATTCTGCTGCTACCATCAGTTACATCATCAATAAATATTAATGAGCCTGTTCCAGAAGCAGCCATGCATGCCCAAGCCAAGACATTACCTTCACAATGCTTCACAGATGTATGCTTCGGGTCATAAGCAGTTCCTTTCTTTCTCCACACTTCGGCCATTCCATCACTTTGGTAGAGATTAATCTTGGTCTCACCATAAGATTGTGTTCCAGAACTTTTGCGTCTCCTTTCTGTAATTCTTTACAAATTTAAATCTCTGGCCTTACTGCTGATGAGACTTCTTTGAACAGTTGATTGTGATACATTCACCCGTGCGCTGTGGAGGTTGTTGGTGATGTCACTTACTGATGTTTTGGGGATTTTCTTCACAGCGCTTACAATATTTCTGTCATCAACTACTGTTGTTTTCCTTGGCCAACCTGTTCGACGTCAGTTGCTCAGTACACCAGTAGTTTCTTTCTTTTTCAGGACATTCCAAATTGTTGTGTTTGCTATGGCCAATGTTTGTCCAATGGCTCGATTTTCATTCTTTTCTCAGCTTGACAATGGCTTGCTTTTCTCCCATAGACAGCTCTCGTCTTCATATTGGTTTATCCTCTTTAACAAGAAATGCAGTCTTTATAGGTTTAAACCAAGGATGGAAACTTAGACTAGTCATGCAGAGCTATTTAATGTTTGAACATTCAACCTAAAAGGCATCACATGGGCAACAGGAAACCTCTGTCAGTCACATGTTCCAATACTTTTGCTCACTTGAAAAATGGTGGGTTCAAACAAAGGGTGGTTTGTCCTGAGTTGTTTAACACATCTAGATGTGAATAACCAGGAAATGAAAGCTGAAATTCTGAACTCGTCTCATACTCATCTTTTGATCTTAAACCCAAATGTCTTCAGTGAACAACAAAAACAAAGGAATTTGCCTTACCGTTCCAATACTTTGAGGGGACTGTAGATAGACTACAGCAAAGCGTTGCTTGGTGAATCAAGCTAATGACTGGTTTGACAGAATAGTACATTGCCATAAGGAATTAGAGATGTTATAGCAGTGCCATTCAAAACACCTCAGTATATCAATAGAATACAATACTTTTGGAAGAAAAAAAACACTATGGAAATAAGAAGGAAACCCAACAACAGCTGTCAGTCAACACATCCCTTCACATATTCTATCAAACCATAACCCCTATTGTTACTTTAGAATAGACTGTGCTGAGGTATTCTTTTTTAAGTTCACATAACAATAGTGAAAAACTTAGTAATGAGACAGACCTTGACCAGCTCCTTAAACACAGAATGCTGAATCATTCTCCTCTTGTTCAGCCCAGAGGCCATCTCCTCCAGGTCAATGGCTGATCTGTGGAGAAAGTGAGAGATAAACAATCCCAAGTTGTAAGCATAATGCAACTTATAACTGCACAGTACAATGTATGGCTGATTATTATTACTCACTTGACATTTTCTCTGAGCTGCTTAACCAACTTGATGTTGACATCAGCTTCCAGGAGAGCAGCACATACTTCTTTCAGCATGGCATTTAACACCTACAAAAAAATATATATACACTGAAAATAATAAACTGGATGCTTCAAATCTTTAAAGCTGATTGCCATGGAATTTGAGACTGTATATCACAGATAAAATATGAAAACATTTTACTGCTGTAATTGCATTAGTAACTGGCTTATAATAGCAATAAGGCATCTCAGGGGTTTGTGGCATATTATCAATATAACATGACTAAGCGCTGTTTCCAGGCACTCTGCGATGTGTCGTGTCTAAGAATAACTTATTATTGGTATTTTGGTATATTCCATACCCCCTTGTGCCTTATTAAATGCATCTTTGGTGGAAGGAACTGGACATGGAATATAGGTAAGAACTATATGATCAGGAACTACACTTTGCTGATATTTCCACCGAAAACATGAAGTATGTCATACCTCCTCATTGATGATGGTGGCATTGCTCAATGATCGCAATGCTGAGGTTATTTTTCTTCCCAAGTCGGCTAACACCATCTTGGCAGTTGTTGTGGTAACTGACTGGGAATATACTGTAAATACAAAGCTTGTTCATAAAACTTGTAAATACGTTTACTACTATGTCAACCAATGTAATAATAACTTTATGATAAATAGGGACTTACCTACTTTAAATCAGTAGAGAAATATGGCCACTTCGGCTTTAAATGTAAGGGGGAACCCCCTTGTTCCAAGACTTTTCTCTCTTATTGGTTATCAAACAGCAAAGGCAGACTTCCTAAACTGAGTATATACATTACGAGAGGAACATGTAAGTGAAATAGCAAGATTACAGTAGTTAACAACATTAGTATATAACATTTAGAAACTACAACACTGAACCATAAAGACATGATGATGTCAAGACTTTTATCAACAACTATTCCAAAGAATTAACTTGCTACCTAGGTAATAAGTAGCGTAAATAAGTATTCAAAAGATTTAACTAGCGACCTAGGTAATATTGAGCGTTATTACCTAATAAAACATTTGGCAGAATTCGTGTAACGATATGTAGAACCCAAAGCATCAAAACAGATTGTAAAACTAGCTAAATTGCTAACATTAGCCAGTTAACGTCAGCTAGCATCGACAACACAACTCCAGTAGGTGCCGTGATTCTCCTAGCATATGGATACCGCCAGCTTTACTCTGTAATTTGCTATTTGGCATTTAATCATTTACAAAACAATAGTGTGCTACATGTTTTCAATTAAACAAAAGGGTCGTTACCTAACGTTTACCAAATGGCTTGATCAATCTAAAGAGAAAAGCAATGAAATGTACGTCATCTCAATCCGAGATATCCCAGAATTCCAATCTACTTCCGGGGTCATGTTTACGTCTTTGTGATTCGTATTCTAAGGACGTCTGGAATGTTTGCCTATATAGAGTAGTAAACAGTAATAGTATATAACACTTTTACCATTTACTTTTTCCTTGGCAGTGAGACAAATTATATATATCACAACTTCACATGCGATAAATCAAATAATATCGCAAGCCCCTCCACGTATACTTCTCCAATTATCGGGCTTCCTTAAATCTCAAATAGGAACCAGG
Organism: Esox niger; assembly: GCA_016801105.1. NCBI lineage: Eukaryota > Metazoa > Chordata > Actinopteri > Esociformes > Esocidae > Esox > Esox niger. Next base: position 87,625 of record JACXGJ010000823.1, on the reverse strand, counting down.
TCTGATATTTTTCACACGCGCTTTAGCCTGCTGAGATGAAATATTAGCTGAAATGAACCTTTCAGACGCAAAAAACGAAATCCTTAAATTACTCTCAAGAGTCAATTCCAAGGAGCTGCCGAGTTTGATTGACTGGATGAAACACTCTGGTATTTAAACATAACATTAGCTAGCAATCTAAAGCCTTGCTCTTGAGAACCCTAGGTGTATAGCATCTATTGATTTCTCATTTGAAGCCATAGGCTCTCTGTGAACTACAATCGCGAAGCTCTGTTTAGAAACCTATATAATACAACCTTGAACTCTGAATGTAATTCAGCGATAAATAGTATTTGAAATACGAAAGCCATTCTGATTACAGTGTTGGAAATGTACCCTGTGAACTACAATCCTGGTTGTTTTCTCCATTGGCACAGCTTCCAGGGGTTTTATATCAGACCCGCACCAATTGGAAGCGGGTGTTATTCACAACACTGTGGCCGATTTATATATTTTTTGTATTTTAATTGTATTGTTGATAGTTTTGACATGTCATGTAGGGAGCGCCGGGGCACTTCCCAGAGATGTATGTTTTGACGCTATATGCTAGTTTTACGTCTATAACTGAGCTTCTTTGAGCCTTAATAAACAATGCAATGTTCATGTTGAACATGTTGATTTGTGTTTTTTTTTTTTTTTTCAGATGAAGTGGATGATGGATTAGTTGACAATCAGAAGGTTATACTTAAAAGCATTGCAGAAGATATCAGGACATGTATTCCTGTGGAAGCTGTGCTCTCCTCAGAGTCCTTGGCGATTGAAAAGGTGGGCAAATGTAATTGCTTTCATGGTACTATAAACAATTAGACAGGAACCCATTTACCAGCTGGAAAATAAATGGATTTGGTGCAAGGTTTGCATTTCTTTGAGATGATAGGGTAATTTCCTTATGATTCAGACTCAACAGAACCCCCAGCCCACAATTCATGTGGATGCTTTCCTGTATGATGAGGAAACGGTGGATGCACTCTGTGAGGAGGGCAAGATGAGCCGTAACTACTGCCTGAACTGTGGTTCACACAGAACATCGCCTCTGGGTAATGTTGTTGACTTGCCTGGCCAATCATTTAAATTCCTTGAGTTATGATGGTTCACGGATGTTTAGTAGACGTGTAAGATGTGGGAAAAGTTATTACTTTCATATAGCAGCATTGTGTCAAAAGAAATGTTTTATGTTTCTATTTTCAGAGTTCATCTCTCATTCCTTCTCTGTGTTGGAGCTCAAGTTTCTGTTTCAGCATGTCCTACCAGATCTGACTGGGTGTCTGGTGGTGGATGTGGGTTCCAGACTTGGGGCAGTACTTTATGGGGTAAAATACTTTGTTCTGTCTATGGCATTAACTAATTAATAGATTCAGCAATACAGTAAGATCAGACCTCATGTAAAAATTATGTGAACGTTAAAATGGATGAACATCAGTTATCAAAGATTTGACACAAACTTATTTAGCCTTTCCTTCATCTGTTTGTACTTCAGGGGTATTTGTACAGCTCTGCAGCCCACCTTGTAGGGGTAGAGATCAATGCAGAGTTTGTCAGGCTTCAGAATATGGGTGTGGAGAAGTATGGCTTCAGCAATCGAATACAGGTAAGACAATCATTAGGATTCTTCTATTTTTGTCTCTATATATATTTTTTAAAGTATAAACGCCGAAGATGTGTCTGATTGCCTTTCACTTCCCCAGGTTATCCATGGAGATATCTGTTCTCAGGATTCCCTGATAAAGAATGCAGATGTTCTCATCATGAACAATGTGTTTGAGTATTTTCTACAGCCCACTGACCAAATTAAGTAGGTAAATATAGGATAGCACACCAGGGGTGTTGTTTGAAATGGTTTTACAACCATAATTAGAATAGTCAGTTTTCTGTATAAAAAAAACATTTTGTGCCAAAGGAACATGACCAAGACATTCTAGAAAGTTGTCTAATTATTAAACATCCTCTAATGTTTCACGTTTTTCTTGGTTATGTAGAGCCTGGCATTTTATTGTTCAAAACTTCCGCAAGAAAGGTGCTCTATTAGTAACAGTTCCAAGCCTCCAAGAAGGACTTTCTTTGCTACAGGTAAATAAAGAAAATTCTTCTGAAATGTCTATTTACTACATATTAAGGATTTCACTTTTCCAAGCTGATGTGTTAATTCTAGTGTTATACATTTATACTTTTTTTAATGCTTTACTGTGTTAATCTTTCAGGGAGCATTCAACCTCAGCCAATGGGTAGAGGAGGTTCCTCTAGATTACAGTGTCTACCTAGGGAAGGACAGTGACCCAGACGCACTCAAAGAAATACACCTTTATAGAGTACTGTGACCCTGAGTGAATGCCAAATTTCTGTTCAGGTTTTCTGTGCCTTATAATTTGACTGTGCTAATGAATATGGATTCCCTCATTAGATTGTGCATTACCATCTTATGTTCAAGATATAATCTGTCAAGTGACATGTGACATTAAATCTTAAAATATTACTCAAATAATGTTTTGTACTTTTCATCCTTTTGTAAAATGGGTGAAATTCTTTAGTAAAAGGTGTAAAATAAGTGTCTGCTGGTTTTTGCATGTTTCTCACTAACTTGTACTCCTCAAACAGTAACATGGGTAGCATAATTTTGCTGAATGTTGCACCTGCTCTGAGGTATGACTGTCTTTGTTGACCAACAACATATGTACATAACATTTGAGTCATTTAGCAGACACGTTTAATTTGGTTTGTAATTACTACCCGCTTGGGGAATTTTACTTTGTGGGATTTGCTATCTTGGTTGTATTATAACTTAATTTGTGTTCAAGAGGAGAAGAAACTATAAGACATCGTTGGGATTTGTGGTATATGGCCAACAGCTGACTTCAATAACCAGGCCCTCTGTGATGCTTCTAGAATATTAACAGCATTTATTAGTTGGGGTATAATACTGGCAGTATACCAGAACTCCTTGTGCCTTATTGCTTAAATGTGTCATTGGTTAAACCCAGATCGACCGATAAAAAATATTGACATGATGTGAGTTGGTCAACTCAGTCAGTCTCAACTCAGCTGCAATATCGAACTCTAACTTGATGTTTCTTAACCAGTTTAAAATGTTTTACTATGATAGTATGATATTGTATACTACTTATTATTTGGCTATTAATTGCATGCACATTCTATTTTCCAATAAGTTTTTTCCCAGCAGGGGGTTGTATATGCCTCTAGTCATTTGATGTTAAAGGAACATGGACATCATTGGTGGTGATGTTGCGACTGGCGGGATACACAACCAATGGAAATAAAAGAAGCTACACCGCTACACCCCCCTACGCGCTTCCTGATCGGTGAACTAGAGCGGATCAAACTTCGCGTCAACAACACGCAGCGTCGACCCGGTGGAGAAGTGGGACAGTCTGCGGACTTTTTGTATTTTTCTCCCGCGGATTATAGTTTTTTTTACGTTATACAACCGGTAAAACCAATTGAATGCTTCCTCTATGCGAATTTATTAATATGTTTCGGCATTTTTATTAATAATATCGGTTATACATTCTATTATTCACTGAGTAGATTTTAATGTGGGTTGGTTGGGTTTAGCGTCACTTTTGTATGTGACTGGGAAGCGTGTCATTAACAAAGGCTGGATTTCCCCTTGAAACTTCTCGTAGATTATCACTTAATTTAAAAACTATTCGGGTCACCGTCCATATGTTTTAGTTCATTGGCGTTGTTTACTTATGTAAACTTTGTTATATTCTTACAGTGCTACTGTACAGGGTTTTATTTTTCCCTCCTTTTTTGAAAGTATCAAAGGACGTCAGTGGAGACGAAGATAAAGAAAGATGCCGCTTCTACACAGAAAGCCGTTCGTCAGGCAGAAGCTGCCATCAGACCTCAAACCAGATGAAGAAGTGTTCCTTTGCAAAGTCACACATGAAATCTTCAGGACGTATGAGTACGTGAAGTCAAACCGATACTGTAGCACATTTCAATTAACAGAGTGCTGTACATAGCAAATCTTTACTATCAAGTCATCACCCGTTCAGTTATAAACTAGTGAAGTGTTACTAAAGTGACAGCAAACGATAGCTACCTTTTTAGCTAGCTCATCCATTTTGCAGGGCTGGTAGGAAGTTTGTGTACTGTATATAGTTAACTAATTAACAAATCATCACTACTATACAATCTGTCTAACTTATTTTTGCTTGCCATCATCAGGTTAAATACGTCGTAGATGTTATTTATATCCACTTGTCAGGCTGTTGTCTGATTGTTTGACAGGTGTAGCTAACATCGGCTAATTAGCTGGATCAGTGCTAGCTAAGTATGTACACTAAGCTGTTAGTACTGAACTCAGTCATGAGTACCTAGCTAGCTAACCAAGTAGTTAGCAGCAAGCTTGGCCTGCTAGCCAACTGGTAGCTAGCGTTGCAAAATACAGAAGACTTGCATCGACTTTAACGGAGTTCAGGTTGTATATATTTTTGACATAGATTATTAATGATAGCTATGTGAGAGGACCGTTTGATATAACTAATCATTCTTGATCAAAGTTCTGAAATGGATCCCTGCTTAGAATTTTACATCTCGAAGGATGAGACTCAACTCTTTTCAGCTCGCCTGAAAAACGTGGTCAGTGCTATTGTTGTACTGTAGCTATGAAGATGAATCGGAACCAACTTGCTGTCTGTTTATATCTAAGCAGTGGAAAATGAATTATTTTAGCAATTGCTACACAAACCAACTTATTTTATGTAGGGCAACATGATGCTTCTTCAGGGTCTCGAAGAGTAAACCCGTGCATTTGAATTCCTATTTCCCAAAACGTAAAAAGTTGACATGTTACTGTACAATTAGTTGAGGGACGCTCTTTCATCATAATTTAACCATGTAAAAAAAGAGTATTGTGTGTAGTCTTTTGGGCTTGTTTTGTCAGTTGTATTTGTTTATCATTTATTTTGAACAAGATGCTTGCTATGGTTGTCTATGTGAATATAAATAAAGCAAGACTGATCGAATAGGGTCATTGACTTGCTGTAGATTTTTCTGGTCAGCAATATTTTGCCTCTTGGCAAAATTGGCAAGCTTTTTCATGGCATCCCATGTTGGGATACTTGTCAAGAGTACACTTGATGATATGCAATGCCTTGTACTCACTAGTACGACTATCTCCCAACAGTGAGTTCTTTGAGAGGACCATCCTGTGCAACAGTCTCGTGTGGAGCTGTGCGGTAACTGGCAAACCAGGTCTTACGTACCTTGAAGCGTTGGAGAGTGAGAAGAGAGGTCGTCAGAGCCTGCAGAGCTTCCCCTCTGCCCTGGTGGTGCCCCTGCTACATCTCACAGCTCTCACATACCGTACCCGGCTCCATGAGATCTGTGACGATGTCTATTCTTATGTAAAGGAGAGATTTTTTCCTGGGGAGATTGTGGACATTGTGAACCGCTCTGGCACCAGGTAAATTGTCTTTACACATTTCCACCCCTAGCGTAATCATTTTCTGGACCGCTATCTGTATTTTTATCTTGCACCAGTGTTTTAGCAGATTGAATGACCTCCCCTACCGTCATAACAAATGTTGTTGGTTTTCTCTGTATGCGCCTGTCATCAGTTTTACGTTATGACTTCCAACTTATACAATCATTGGTCCTTTTCACTCAGTCATTTGGTCTTACTCCATCTTTCTGAACAACTGCAATGTCATTATGAGCCTTGGTGCTTTGATAGGAGTTGTCTGTGAGGTGTCATGCAAGGGGGACCAGTGGAGCCTGGATATGACTGGGTGTGTCCTGTGCTCGCTGGGCTCCTTTCTCCCTCAGACAGAACCTTGTATCCCACAGCTTTGTCTTTATACAATGTTCACTCGCCTTGGCTTATCTAACAAGAGTCCTCTCTGCAACAGATTAGAATAAATAAATTATGGAATCTGCTGTAAATTCGAAAATAAATCATTATAAGGGGCTCTTTCTATTCTGAGAGGAACTCATTTTGCCGTCACGGACTGATATTGCTATGAGTAGATAAGACAACATGAGTGGGTGGAGCTATAGCTGAGACCTGTGATTGGCTAAGCAGGCACAAGGAGTTGCCCCAGACATAACATCATCACAACATGGCAATAGGCACCAGAGAGCCAGCCAGACAGACAAGAATCAACATGGACCCGCAGCAGGGGATGATGGAGGGGTGGGGGCGGAGACAAGGCTCAGTGGAAGCGTGCATGTGCAGAGACAATTGCCATGTGGCTTCTGGCTAGGCTTTGAGGGCTTTACTCGGTCATCAACATGCCCTGTCACAGTTGTTCCTGCTTAGCCAGATGTGCTTAAGCTGGAGCCCTATAAGCAAGATCAGTATTAGTCGTCCGGGTTTTGGGTTAGGTCAGTAGGTTGGGTATTAATGCAAGCATGTCCCGGTCTCAAAATGCCTCTTACCATGTTTTATTGATTATTACTATGGTAAGTTACAATTATAGTTTCTCCACATATTTGAAATTGGCTGGGGTTTTCATTCATTTACATTTGTTTTGACTGTTACCTTCCAGGCAGCTGTGTGAAATCCTGGATGTGCAGTCTCCCCACCATTCGAATGGGCCAGTCAATGGCCATGCCAAGCTCCAGATGGATGGGGACACCATCGTCATCAGTGACAGTGACGAGGACACCCCTAACAACCCCATATCAAAGGCCAACGGGTCAGTACGTCACCGCGCAATGCTAGGCTGTGTGTGGAACTACACAATGGTTTATGTAGTGTACCTTTTTTAGATTAGCTACCCGGGACACTGTTTGAAATTCATGGACTAAATGGAGACCTAGCCTGCCTCTCTGTATGCTTTGTCTATTGTCCATGTTGGCCAGAGAAAAAAAATATATATTTTTTTCCCCTTATGCCTAAAGCAAGAAGAAAAAACTGGTGAACCCATCTGTATTCAAGTACAGAGTGCGGCCAGTCAAGGAAGGCAGTGAACCCATATTTGCCCGGGCGGGTCAAATCAGGTGAGTCCACAACCGCCGTCACGACTCAACAACCACACAGACTTACTGTTCTGGTACATTTCATGATACCTTTCTGCTTTCTGCTCTCATGAGAGGTAATCCTGTTAAATGGTACCACTAACCATTATTCTTGCCTTGACCCACCTATTTTAGCCGAAAGAAGAACACATTTTCACGGGACCGACTAAAGCTGCTGCTTAAACAACACTGTGAACCACGGAATGGAGTTATCGTTCTAAAGGTATTATTATGTGTGTTTGTATGACTTTGGCATAATATGAAATTGGTGTAAAATGTTTGGCGCGTTCCTTTTCCCTCTTTTAATTTTTCTTCCTCTTTAAATAAGTGTTCTTAGCTTTACTTGCATGAATTAAAAGGCTTATCAAGAAAAACTGCCAAACCGACTAATCGATTAATTTGAATTGTATAACTGTATGCTGTGATGTTTTGGCTAACAGTTTCATATTGGTCTTCCCTGCTTAGGCCTCAACTGTTGCCAAGTATAAGTTGGCTGAACAGCACTTCTCCCAGTTCTTCCCCGATGAGCCTCCGGTGTTTGTCTTTAGTCCTCCTCCTAAAGGGCGGGGCAAGCCGAAGGATATTTCTTCTCCTGGAGCGGTGAGGATTGGCAGCGTTTGCATCCCAAATGGCCTTATGGGCCTTGTTCATAATTGGGATGCATGCCATATGTAGAGCCCTTGTAATGCTTTACGTGGCAATGTTACAATTTTTGCACTGTAGACCAAAAGCTACTGTTGTAAACTGTAACCTTGTAATAACTGTGCTATTATTGTTGAACTTGTGAAGGCTGCATGTAATTTGAAGCAATTATTCTTGAGTAAACTGCTTTTGATTTTCTTTAGTTGGGAAACAACTTATTGAAAGCATCAGAGGAGAGGCTTCGTCTGATGCAGCAGAAGGAGGAGCTGATTGCGTTATGTAAGTGCAAATACAAGTGTACTGTGTTAGCATGTCAGTGCTCATATAACCGTGTCAAGAGATTTATATGAATGATCTTTGTTTAAATGTCACAACTTATAACTCGAAAATACGTAGTCACAAAATGAAAAACATTCTTTGGTCATCTGTTTTGTTCAGCACATGAAAAGTCCAAGCTGAAGAGAGAGAGAGAAGAGAACCTGGAAGCCAAAAAAAAAGAAAAGGAGGACAAAGAAAAGAAGAGGGAAGAGATGAAGAAGATTTTTGAAGAGGAGAAGCAGAGAAGGAAAGAGGAGAAGGAACGTATGAAAGTGGAGAAAGAAAAGGTGAGTTGCTTTGTCACTTAAATCAGTGGTTCTCCAGTCTCCCCTGGGGACACCCAGCTGTCTCACAATTTATAAACCCAGTTATAAGAATCTGTGGTCCAGGACTTGATGATGGTTATTAGACTAGTAAATTCTTGTGTGCCAGCTTTGGCGTCCATCTAATACAGGAATTGCCGGGGGACCCCAAACTAGGTTTGTATACAACTGACAAGCATTTAGTTGAATTTCACCTGATTCACATTACCAGTGGCAAGTATTTACAACCCTTAAATTTCTCCACATTTTGAAGTCTCATAATTGATTACTTATTTTGCCGTCAACCTAAACACAATACCCCATAATTTTTGGAAACTGTCTTATTTGCTTAAGTATTTGCCATTGCACTTCATATGGCCCCCGCTGCATCCTTTGTCCTGTGCTCTTCCTTGATGTCTTCAGATGGCATCCATCCGTGGATGATCCAGTTGGACATTATTTATAAGGGGACGCGTCAGCATAAGGTCCCACGCTTCAGAGGATTTAAAAACACATCTAATTTTATCACACAACATTTGTAGAAAGTTAAACCAATGGCACTGTAGATTGTTCTGTGCTTATCATTGTCCTCTGTTGCAGGAGAGGGAGAAGCTGAAGGAGGAAAAGAAGAAATATGCAGAACGACTAAAGATATGGAGCAAGCCCCGCGAAGACTTAGAGTGCGAGGACCTCAAGGTAAATACTAGAGCCTCTTTAGCTGGATTTGATTGTCTCCATCCTTCATATTTGGAGTGTCTGGAATCTTAGTTACCAGAAGTTCAGGCTTCTGACTGATCTATTGCCCGTTTTTATGGTCACAAGTTCACAATACTCGTTACCACAGAACTGGTGTCTAGTACCAGGCGTTTTAGGTTTTACAGAGGTTTTACCCTAAAGAACGGCCATGTTTCTGTTTCCATCAACACAGGCCAGTGCCTGTCGGCCGCTAGGCCTTGGCCGAGTACCCCCGGACTTGAGGACTTAGGGCGGGGTTTGCGGGTTGCTGCGTTACGTGCTCTGAAAACGCAGCAGGTTGCGCTATTCGAATAGCAAGGTGTATCATTTGCTTAGTCTTCTCGTGATGGGTTTCATCCGATCTAACTAACAGATCCTTGATCAAGTAAAGCAGCAGTGCAGGGAAGCAACAGAAATGAGGACAACGGCATTGTTCCAACAAAGGTGGTACAATGCCGTGGTCTCAATAGAAGTATGGCTCGGTTAGACACTATTACAAACTGAGCATGGTTTTTAAATTTTTTTTTTTTTTACTACGATAGAAAAATTGCCTTTTTATTTAATACCAAGAATCCAAATCGTGTTGATTGTTTAATCTTCCCTCCCCATCTTAGCCCCTCTTATAGTCCTTGGTACTAAACGTATAGTCCATAACAGGGAAAGTCTAGAGCCAGCCTTAACAAATCACAGTGTAGCCCTGGTACCGGGGCAGAGAACCAGTGGAAATGTGGTCAGAATGTTATGGAGGATCCAAAGTGGTATCTGAGCTGGATATTGTACTGAATTAGGGTATTTTGTTTTAGTTCTGGTGACCTGCTTCTTACTGGCTCCCTCTGTCCAGGATCTCCCAACCCCTGTCCCAGTGAAAACCCGCCTGCCCGCAGAGCTGTTTGGAGATGCTCTCATGGTGTTGGAGTTCCTCAAAGCTTTCGGCGAGCTCTTTGACCTCAAAGACGAGTTCCCAGAAGGCATCACGCTTGGTAACACAAAACAATAATTGGTTCTTAGTTTCTTCATCCATTGTGAATATTGTTACTAGTGTATGTCACTTGTTTTCTTACTATGGCAACCTTGTTTTGTATGTTCCAGAGGTACTGGAGGAGGCCCTAGTTGGTTCGGACCCTGAGGGGCCGCTCTGTGAGTTGCTCTTCTTCTTCCTGTCAGCGATCTTCCAGGCCTTGGCGGAGGAGCAGGAGGAGGTTGCCCGTGACCAAGTGGCTGAGGCTGAAACCAAAGGTAGGGGCAAACTGGCCTCAACAACGCAAACGGAATCTACAGATACTCACTGAGACATCTGATCTGAGCCATAGTGGATCTGCCTAATTTGTACCTGACTATGAAAGGATCCGGTTCATTTCTGTTGTGGAAATCTGTATTTCAGTCTGAGCTGGATCAGATCTGATGTTTATTATGTGAAGCCAACGTGAATCCATTTGATTGCTAAAAAGGAGTATAATTTAATTATTAAAAACAAATCTTTCTGGGTTGAACAGCATTGCTGGCCTGTGCAAGTTAATCTTAATTGTCTGTCTTGATAATACGCCTATTTCTCAGACCAAGCCTGAGATTCCAATTCCAAAAGATTTGGGTGTGTGAATTTTCTTGCTCCAGATCTGAGTGAGGTCCTGGATGATGATTCTGACCCGACCCAGTCCGCCATCAGTGCTGTGGCATCCCTGGCTGCTGCCTGGCCTCAGCTCCACCAAGGTGAGTGGAGGGCATCTCTGTTAGTCTGTTCTGACCTGTGTGTTTATGTCCTGAGAGCCTGACTGCACTGCATGACAGTGGTTCTGTAATGTTACCGGACTGGCTTATTACCATACAGTGGTCTGCACTGGCTACAGTATATCTGCCTGGCTCTGCAGTCTTCATTACACTGGGTTAGTCTACACAATACAAATACATGCTATGTCTCTGGTTGTAGGCTGCAGTCTGAAGCAGTTGGACCTGGATAGCTGTACTCTGTCAGAGATCCTGAGGCTGCACATCTTGGCGTCGGGGGCAGATTGCAACTCTGCCAACGCCAAGTTCCGCTACCAGAAGCAGGGGGGCTTTGGCTCTACGGACGACCCCTGTGTGGAGCTGAGACTGGCCAACCCAGGGCTGCTCAAGAAGCTGTCCTGTACTGCTGTCTACGACTTGCTGCCAGGTTAGATGGATGGACGCACGCATGCGCACTGTTTCAAAGCCGCATGATGTTGGAAAACAATGGAGTGATCATAAAGGGTGATGGCTGGTTCAGCGTGATTGTAATGGATCTGTTGTGTTCTGGTGTTCCCAGGTGAAAAGCTGAAGATCCTTCATGCTCTGTGTGGGAAGCTGCTGACACTGGTGTCCACCAGGGACTTCATAGAGGACAGTGCTGATGAGCAGAGGCAAGCCAAGCAGGAGCTCCGGGAACTGAAGGCAGAGCAACACCGCCGAGAGAGGGAGGAGGCCGCTGTCAGGGTCCGCAAGAGGAAGGAGGAGAAGCTAAAGGAACAGGAGTTGAAACTGAAAGAGCTCAAGGAGAAACATGAGAAGCTAATGGAGGAGGAGGGACGAAATGGCAGCATCAACACCAGCACTGAGAGCCTGAAGGATGAGCATCAGACAGAGGATGAGGATGAGCAGATGACCAGCAGCAAGACCAAGAGTAAGTAACAGCCCTTAGTCCTCGCCTGCTTAGAAAGCCTTTACATACCGAACTGCCTGGAAGGCTTAGAACATCGACTCCGCCCTTTTGCTTTTGTGTGGGGAACCGTACGATAAGTGGTCTTTGTAGGGAATCTTGTAACTACTGGTTTGATTGTGTGGTAGTCCCCACTAGCTACGAAATCTTTTTGCGTCTGCCGTTGTGATTAGTTATCATTTGTTTCACTCCTAAAGGCAGCGATTCCAAAGAGAAGCAGCCTAAAGAAGAGCCCAGGGAGGAGATGAGTTTACGTCTAAGCCCGGAGGAACTTGCTCAGCAGCAGCAGAGGGAGAAGGAGCTCCAGGAGCGCATCCAGAAAGCTGCCGCCTGCACCTACATTCTCCCCCTGGGGCGCGACCGCCTCTACCGCCGCTACTGGCTCTTCCCCTCCACGTCTGCCCTCTTTGTGGAGGATGACTACTTTGGCCTGACGGAGGACATGCTTGAACCCCAGAAACCAACGCTGGAGGAGGCAGCCAAGGCTGAAGAGGAAGCCATGGAGGTGTCTCAGAACGAATCTGGAAATCCAGAGGACCTCTCCCAAACAGGCCCCGACACCAAACCTGTCCTTTCATCCCCTGTCCAGAGCAGCTCTGCTCCCCCAGTGAACCGTCCTAACCAGTGGGCCTTCTTCAGCTGCCCCCAGGAGGTGGAGGCCCTGATTGAGGCCCTGAACCCACGAGGCCACAGGGAGAGCACCCTGAAGGAGGCCCTCATGCAGGAGAAGGAACGTATCAAACAACTCCTCAGCGGTCCTGCTACAGCCACTGACCGCTACCACCACCCAGGTACTGACCGCCAACACGCTGACCTGTGGAGATTCTCAACCAAATTGTGAATCAATTCTACACTAACATTGGGTTTGTCTCACTGCTCTTCTGCTCACAGTCACTTGAGGAGTGAGCAATTGATTCATCACCCACTGACTGAAGTCCAATGTCCTGGGTGAATGGCTGGAGTGGTCCTACTAGAGGTTGTATTAGGGGTGTTCACTGTTTGTCTACGTCTGGTGTTTGCAGCGAATAATCCGGAGGCAGTGGGTAACAAAGCTGTGTTATCGAAGTCGAAGGTTGGCCCTGCTTTGTCTGAGGGCACAGCGGCTCCTGCTGAGAACTTCATGGCCAACAGGCTGAGAGACCTGCTGCTGGATATAGAGGATCGCATCTACCAGGGTACACTGGGGCAAGTCAAGGTACGGTCCCATAGCGCTGTCCATGGCACTTTCTGTGCCAATTCGAAAGGAGTTATTTGTTTTTAATAGAAAACTGAACATTCAATTTGAAAGAAATTCTTCTAACATTTTATTGATCTTAGTTATTTTTAAGCTTGAAAATATTGAGGTGTATTTTTCCTAGTGAAACCAGCATGTCAACCTTAAGTGTTACTGTGTTTTCTGCTTTGTAAAATACCCTCTCTCATGCAGATACTTTCTTGCCAGCTTTGCATAATGGAATGCTTTACATTTCACTAAGCCAGTAGATCTCTGGTCCTTGTGGTTTTGTCCTGGTCATCAGCGATTTGGATGGTTTTGCCTGCATTGACATTTTCTATTTTAAATACTCTAGAGGGGCCAGACTGCAACCAAATGGTCACATTTTGAAACCCTCTTTCTAGAATTTTCAAATTGGTTGCATCCATGCGCCATCACTCAAACAACAAATCCTAAGTTGAATGATTTCGGTTATCAGACTTCTGTCTGTTTTGTAGCATCTCCACTTTCCCCTCAGACCTGGGGGAAGAAATGCCATTTACAATGCCATTTACAATGTTGTAAACAATCAGGTTCCCACTCAGTCCAGCGGGTGTTAAATATTGCATAGGTATAATATGTATACCGCAGATCAGTTTGCCTCATCCCGTACAGAGCAAACCCCTTCAAAATCAAATCATGCTGAGGCTGCAACTAGACCTGTTTTAAGTTTAAGAATTGTATTCTATATTATTTATTTTTTTGCGGCATGAATTTTATCACGTTTACTCTGAAACCACACAAGCAATAGCTTCCTCATTCTTTTTCTGAATGTGACTTGTGTATATAGAATGATGGCTAGTTATCAGGTGGACCAGTGGCCTTTTTCAGTTACTGTACCCCCTCGAAATATTTTGCTTTGCTCGGCACTCCCCGGAAATTCCCGTTCATGTTAATTTCACTAGCAAGGCTATGGTGTCATTGGTGTTCAAGTACTCCCTGTGGAGAGGACCAGTACCCCCAGGGGTCCTAGTACCCCTGGTTTGGAACCACTGAGTTGTTACTTTGTCAATACATTTTCAGTGAATGAAAGGATTGATTGTCCAACATGGCTGCTTGATCTTGTAGGTGATGGATAGGAGTGCATGGAGAAAAGCACTAGAGGATGGCCACTATGAGCTACTGAGCCCTGAGCTGAAGGAGAATGGAGACGTGGAGAACATGGAAATCAATGATAACATTGTGAAAAAAGAAAGGTAGGTGCTCTGGATCATGACCAGGAATGGTTGTAGTCAGTCTGTCACAAGGTCCACCAGGAGGTTTCCACAAGTCACATTTCCAGTTTTGTAGCTGTGGCTACATCATAGCTAAAAAACTGCAAAGTCAATAAAGCATTTGTCTTTCTACGAATTATAGGTTGCAGATTCCTGTGGTCAGGTTACAGGAGCTAAGGGGAGACACCAAGAGGTCAGCTAGATCTAAATTATGTGTATTTACTGTGAGCCCTCAGTATGGCTACATTCATTGACAGGAAATAACCTCTGTTCTGAGGCATCACAGGATTTGTTTTTCTGCCAGAAGGTAATATCTGCCAAACCCAATCTCTTTTCTTTTGCGCAGGTTACATGTGTCCTTGTTAAGGTTCCAGGAGCTGAAGGAGGAGAGCACAAGCGCCGCGTCCACCACCCCCAGCACCCCTCAGCTGGCCAACCGCACGGTCCACTACCTGGCCCAGGCCCTGGTCCACATCCAACAGGGCATCGAGAGGAAGTTCCTGAAGGCTCCACTTGGTAAGCCAACCTGCCTTTCTGTAGAGGACTGAACAGGGACTGCAGCACAATGCTGGATGGGTCATTGGTTTTGCTACTCTGTGCAACATGGTTTGATGCCCTAATGGATCATAACAACATACCAATATTAGGATAATATAGACTGTATTGCACAAAGCTGAAAAATTTGGATAAGAAATTGAACAAAATTATCTATTTTTGATAATTATTTTGGCTGTATACTGTGATTATGTTTTTCAGACACTTACCTATTTCAACGTACCCCATCTAAAAACGTTGTAGTGTACTAATTCAATAAAAAGGTGTTTGCGTGGTTGCCTGTGGTCAGGCAAGCCTTAACAACTCGGGGATACTTTCTGTGTCAAGGATGTTGGTTGGCACTGACCTTGAAACTGGGCGTGCACATGAAACACCAATGACAGATGACACTCACATGACGCAACCCTCATTCCTGTTTTCTGGCAACCGGAAATGGCGGATGTTTGCGATTTTAAAGTCATGTTGCAATTTCGATCATAATTCTTTGAATGGGACAGCCTTAATTTTACATTGCTCAAATTATTTGTATGCCCGTGGATACTGCCATCTGTGTGCATGTTTGTTCTGGTCCCAAATGACCCCCTGTACTTATAGTGCAGTACTTCTTACCAGGGCCTATGGCTATGAAGGGATGAATACAGAACAGGCTTATTGAAAGCGTTTTCAAATGCTTTTTACCTCAGGCAAGGTGTTGCTTAAAAGGATCTTCTGTATCAGAGCATCTCATGATGCACCTTAGTTACAATCTAGGCTGGAAGATGGTGCCATCTGCTCAGTCCTGTATATTCTCATACGCTAACTGGTAAATGATTAGGTGTTTGTATTCTTCCTTTTGGCATTCAACGCTTTCTGTTAATTGTGTCAACTGATCCAGGGATCAATTGTCATTCATACTTACAGGTGATGAAGAGGCTAAAAAGGACCAGAAGGTGAAAAAGAAGGACAAGAAAAAAGATGAGGATCAGAACAGTGAAGGTAAGGATAATTGCAAGCAATGGGGGCAATTAAGTGCTTTATTTCTTTCCTGACATGTTTACCTGGTCTCTTGAATTTATATATTTATAAGTACTCCAGTGAGACTCACCAGATGCTAGAGGATAAGACAGTCATGGGAACCAGAATTTAAAAAATAATTAGATATTGAAATACATTGACATGGTAGTATTAAATACTTTTGCCCATAGTCAGTCTTGTAATGTCTTTCCTGGTCAGGGTTTTTTTCTGGATCAATACGTGACTTAGGTGGTGGGTGTGGTCAGGGGGCCTTTCAGGGCGCATTGCTAGGTGCACAGCGATAGGTAGTGTTGGCCCCCTCATAGTCATTTTAGATACCCTCCCTAACTTCATATCATTTATAACACTTACTGGAACTACTACAAATTCTCCGAGGGTACCTGTGTGTAGTTGCCCCCCTGTGTGTAGGTTTAATTTTGTGTCCTGTTAGTGCAGTTCGTTTTGTTTTGCTTTGCTCCTGCTGTATTTTGTATATTAGACATAACATTTCAGCTGTGATGTCACCAATAATATGCTCCAAGTTGACTCAAAACAGGCTCAATCATTTGTGGTCCGTTGGTGCTAGTTAGTTTTTGTTTGTGCTGCTATTATTTTATACATATATTGTATAGGTCATCCTGAGGTCCCTCCGCCCCCTAACCCGCTCCTAATTCACTCAAAGTAGGCTAAATTGTGTTTAAAATGTGTTTGTTCTGCTGTCGTTTTTATATATTAAATAAAATTGTATAGATTATTGTGTAGTTTCCATTTGTTACCTCTTGGAGAAGTGAAGGCTATTTAGCTTTTTTCCATGGGTTCACAGGTGAAAGATAAACCTGTCATCTAGCTACCTGTCTAATGTTCACAACTGAAACACTGGTGGCAGCTTTGCCATTACAATGTTTTAAACGTATTGACAACTTATCTAATAGACACTGACAAATCTTCAGTCTGGGACATTTTCTCTGGCTTCGTATGTCTTTTAGTGTCACTTTCAGTCCAGAAATGAGTATCTTACTACGGCGCTAGTAACTACCAGATAATTCTGCATAAGATCCGAAGAACAAGTTTAAGACTGGATTGGCTATCGAACAGCCGATTTTGCTCTTAGTTCAGTATTCCTTAAAAGCACACTTATTCCCTTGCTGACGTAATGGGCGGATTTCAATGTATTTTCTTGTGTGGGCTGAGAAGGTTCAGGCGGCCCGCCCAAGGGTTTTTCTAGCAGAAGAATGCCTGCTGCCTTGTGGGATAGGTTGCAGATAATTCTTGTATTACCAACAAATGTCATTTTCAAACAGATTTGTTTCGTTCAGTCTGATCAGGCCATAACCTAATGAAATCAGATGTCAAGACTCCTTGTAAAGAACGTGTGTGATACAAAATCGGAATGCAAATCCGACATCTGGCTAATCAGTTGTCTGAAAGATCGTATCTGATTTGTGTTCTGAAGTCCTTTTTCTGTCACTCTCTATGCAATGTGTTGTTCCTCAAAGTCATCACTTGTCGACAGACTGTTCATTTGGTCTGGTAACTATGAGAACTAGCATGGATCGCAGACCGTGGGGAATAGGAATACTGTCAAAATCTGTGATCTAATGAAGTGAATATTTGTCAAATCAGATTTATTGTAGCTGGCCCACGTTGTGAATAAGTTCACGCTGCTTTACATTTAGAAACATTTCGACCGGTGCTCAGTCCCATCTGCTTGACCCTCAGACGGTAGTGACAGTGGCCGTGGGGTGAAAACGGTCCAGGAGCGTTGGAGGGAATCCCTGCTGGGCTGTTCCAGCCTGTCCCAGGTCTTCCTACACCTCTCCACCCTGGAGCGCAGTATAATCTGGGCCAAGTCCCTGCTCAACGCCCGCTGTAAGATCTGTCGCAGGAAAGGAGATTCCGAGAACATGCTGTTGTGCGACGGCTGCGACCGGGGACACCACATCCATTGTGTCCGCCCCAAACTCAAGGTTAGATTGTGGTGCTGTAGATGCCCTGTATTTCAAATTGTGTATGTGGAATGAACTTCGATTGGACTGACGTAGGGGAACTTCCACTGGGAAAACAAAACTGCGCCCTGATTTCAAGCACTGCAGATGTTTCTTTATAGACTTTATTGTAAGGGATATGTCCTCTGTGCCGGTGTCATCATTTAGAACTTTTCTTTTGCTCCGCATTGTGCAGGCTGTCCCAGAAGGGGACTGGTTCTGCCCAGAGTGCCGGCCCAAACGGCGAGCCAACCGCCTCACCTCCCGCCAACGCTCCTCGGTCGACTCTGAGGAGGAAATGGAGGAAGAAGATGAGTCCCAGGAAGAGGAGGAGGAGGAAGAAGAATCAGAAGACGAGGAGGAATCGGAGGACCAAGAGACTGAGGAGGAAGAGGAAAAAAGGTGGGATTTGAGTGTCACTATAGTTTATTTCCATTCTTCAAAAACAAGCTGGCCAATGTATGTTCAAATATGTGAAGCTTACCTGTCACTTCTGTCTCCCTATACTCTAGTGTCACTAAAAAGGGACGGAATTCTGTGAAACCACCTGTGCCCACTGCCAAACGAGGTCGGCCGAGTAGCAGGGCCAATGCAATCTCATGTAATTCCCCTCCTGGGAGCCAGCAGACCACCCCCAAACAAGCAGTGTCCACAGGGAAGTCTTCCAAGTCCTCAGGGAAGAAGTCCAGCCCGTTCCCCAATGGCAGACCCCCTCCCCGGCCTGGCAGCAGAGTCAGCTCCCGGCTAAGTCAGGAGATACTGGCCACCAATGGAACCGCTAGCCGACCAGGCAGCCAACCCACTCCTCCCTCTCAGACAGACTCTCGTAAAAGACCCGTTTCCCGTAAGAACATTTTGAGACTAGGGGGATTTTGACTTGTCAAGTAAAAATCACAATTTCCATTTGCAGATAATCCACCCCTCCAACAGAAAAATGGTCTATACAGAACATTGGAATGTAGCACTAAAAAAATATTTTGGGGGTTTACCCCCGCCAGTGCTGTCTTTTTAATTAAGAAAAATCCCCATTGCTGCTCCTCTTCCTTCCTCCAGCAGAGGTCTCCCCTAAACCCAAGATGATCCTAACGCCGGCAGTCTCAGGTTCTTCGTCCAATCGCCGCAGCTCAGGGAGGAACCTGGGAGTCCATGAATTGTCTGCCTGCGAGCAGCTCACTGTAGAGCTGGTCAGACATGAAGACAGCTGGCCCTTCATGAAACTGGTGTCCAGGACACAGGTAACATTTCACTAACACAAGAACCGCCATGCTTTTTTTACCCCCTATAACCGCGAAAGCTGAACGATGTTTGGCGTCATTAGAATAGGGAATCGTCCCTGTTAGCGTGGACATTCTCCTACGCAGCATCACTGTCCATTCAGAGCATCAATTCATCTACTAGATCGTCATCAAACTATATAGAAGTCTAAAAAAATATGAATTACAGAATTTGTTTAAATGGTAAATTACTTTGCAAAATACAAATGTGTGTTTTTATTTCAGGTTTGATCGTACGATGAAATATTTTTAAGAACACAGGGTATAGTATTTTAGTTTGTTTATTAGGCCCTACAAATCGAAAAAATACATTAATCAACACTCACTATTCAAAGGTAAATCCTTCAGTATTTAGTTTTTATTTTAATGATGTACATGGTAAAATAGATTGACTAGTTTGCGACAATCAAAGGATAAGCACATGAATAGTCTACACAGGCCTAAAGCACGGTTGCTTGATAAACATGATGCATTTCAAAGAATGAATAGCACAGGCTACAGCCTGTACGTAGAAGTAAAATTTATAGAGTTTATAAAATGTATTTTACCCATATGGTGCCGTCTCTTCCAGACTCCTGTCTCTGTGGCATTTGGGGTCGCCGTTGGTTCGTTTCTCTTTTGCGTGGAAGCTCATCTAAATCTTGCAGCATCTGCAATGCTGTCAGGGCGTCAAATCGTTGGGTTCCGTTTGCCTGCCATTGTGACCTAAACGCTGTAGTGTCTGAGTTGCTAACAGAGTTCAGATTATATCCACTTTCTACCCTCATTACACTTCAGTCACATGCATTGGTGTGTCTGAGTTGATGAGGGGGTTATTGGCCATTCATCCATAGACGTCGTGGCTATTAATACGATTAGATTAGACCAGGTTCCTGAGGTGGACATGTACAAGTAACAGATTAATAATAATCTAGAATATATATGCAATTTTTTAATCTTCAGTGTGATTTGGTTCCTTTCTTTCTCCTAAAATAAAAACAGTAACATATATTACCTTTCTTGACTGCTAAACAATATCCTTGGTATTTTGTTTAGTGATTATTTATTTAGCCTAATTTATTTGTAAAATCTAAATCATTAGTAAAATAGGCCGAGACAATTCAGAGATGATTGGATGTGTGTGCGATTCTCTTTCTCCTAAAATATAATCCGTAAATTGTAATACTGTTGTTGAATGGGTGACTGTTAAATAATATCCTTTTTTTTGGGAATACTTTATAGCATAAAACATTTGTAGATTTACATTTGATGAATCAGTCTACACAATAAGCTGAAACGTAGACCATGCTCAGCCATGAACATAATGTATGTTTCAGAATTTTAATTTTTTATTTTGCTGGCCACGCTTTTTAACCATCATGCATTATAACCATCTTATTTGCCTGTCCTTTCTGCTGCAGGTTCCAGACTACTATGATATCATCAAGAGACCTATTGCATTGAGCACTATCAGAGAAAAGGTCAATAACTGTCAATATAAAACAGCCAGTAAGTTTGTTTTTTGCTTTTACTGGACCCTACACACCAATTAAAAGGCTTAAGCCATCTTCCTGTGAAATGTATAGTGGATTTTATACTATTTTATACTGTGCCAATTGTAATTGAGTCTGTAAGCCTTATTTTATATTCCAAAATTTTGTTTGGAAATTGTGTTTTAATTCAATATGCAAGGAAAGTAAGGTACATGCTAATGTTACTGCATACCACCCAATTAGATTTTCTAATTCTCCTTTTCTCCTTTTTGTCTCAAAGTGGAGTACATTGAGGATGTGGAGCTCATGTTTGCCAACTGTTTACAGTACAACCCTCGTCACACCAATGAAGCTAGAGCAGGAATTAGGCTCCAAGCCTTCTTCAATTCTGAGATCTCTAAACTGGGGCTGTTGGACCGGACCTCCCCCCCACAAAAGCGGTCTCGTGTGTAACAGTGATTGACTGAAACTACTGGGTCTTCATTAGTTAACCCAGTTGAAAACGTTTGAATACAAGAGTTTCTTGCAAGACATTCAGGTTTGCGCAATCTTGTTTTTGGTAAATACACCATGCAATGGACAGTTTTTGTAAACATTCCCAAAAAGCATTTTGGTAGTGTACATGTCATTCTTTACCTTGATAATGCAGGAACAACTAACCTTTTGTGAAAGTATTTGCACTGAATATTTCAAAACCAGTCCTTCCTATTGGTATTCACTCAGGGTAAACTAATGGTTATTTTGGAGAAACAAAAATACTTTTCAGTGCATTTAACTTTTTTTTTTTTTGGCTGCATTTCTAGACTACTATTTTTGTGCAATTTGCACATACTTTTCCTGTGTGACTACTTCAGTTGATTTTGATTAACTTAAAATGGTCAGTTTTTATTTATTAGTTTCACTTTTGAACCAGTACAAAGAACAATCTCATCTTTCAGTGAAACACTACACTGGAAACCAATATCATTTTTTCCCCTGTTATTCCTTGGTTATTTATTTAGTTTTGGATGTAATAACTTGCTTTATTTATAATATTTTTTATAGAACATGCTTGTTTTTGTAAAGAATTGTTGTTTTAGTTTTGAGTTCAAAATGTAGAAAAACTGTTTTGGGTAGGGTTTAATACGGAGTTGTTCCAGCTGTCTCTTGCTTTGTATTTGCCAATGTGTACATTTTCTATATGTAAATAAATTGATTTGTTTAATATGTCTTGCATGTAGTCTGTCAATTTGTTTTACGTGCTGGCTTAGTAAATATGACGTGTATAAATTATCTGGGTATGGTTTTCTAATTGGCTACACTTCTGGCGGAGTCTGAATAACCACTGTTTGCCTGTGATGTAAATTCATTTTGCCAAACCGTTAACGTTTCTATTGAACTAATGCAGGGTCCTGCCTGTAACGTTTTTTCACGAAACGAAAGCATGTTATTTAGTTGAATTTATGCACCCCTTAGTTGAGCATGTAAGTACAAGTCCGCTAGTCGTCCGATCGACGTTGTCAACCGTATGTCACAGGACTGTCATCCTAGCTCTTCCAATCACATTCCCGATCCCGCCCGCAGCAAGTGCAGTGCGGTTAGCTCATACTCGCGAGCTCCATACCTCCCCCTTTCTAGCTCTCTACACCCCCAGTCGGGTCGTTCACATTCCTTTCGCTATTTATCCCGAAAGATTTCTCCACACAATAGCATATATAACAGGACTGTCGATCGGACAACATGGTAAGATTTCTGTTCGTTTATATACCTTTTAGTGTTTTTGGGGGGGCAGTTCATTTTTAACTTTTTGTAACTTGATTTGGGATTTATTTGACTTGGCTTGCTTGCTTTCGCACCACTGACATGTTTGATTGCTGGTTAGTTGGCTGAACCCTTTGAAAAAAATGTGTTTAATTTTGTCTAGTGTATTACCGTGATTTGTCTTGTATAATCAGTTCAAATTTAGGATTGCTACAGGGCCCGCTGCCTCAAGCGGCCATTTTAACCTAATTATAGAGCTGTCCGCTATCTAACGGTCGGTACTATCACTGCAAGTTAGCGAAACTTTTCGGTTATGAAGCTAGCCAAGTTGGCATGCTAACTAATGTCATACATGCTGGCAATGCCTTCTGTGTTTATTTACGCAATAAGCTGGGTAACTTGTAACGGACATGTATCTTCAGTCCTGTTTTATTGCGATTGTTTAACTCTTATCTAGATTGCCTTACTATGGGCAAATTGTTCCCGTACTCGTTTACTTTTGCTAAAAATGCAAAACATTGCTTGACATCTTTGACTTGGTTCCCAGTCTAGTACCGTGGTTACTCAGTAGTCAACGAGTCTCGTGGCGTAGTGTTGAGATTGAGCCAAATGTTGCTGCTAGCCGCCGTGGCCGCACCAATGTGTTGGAATGTCCTGTTACCTTTGGCTTGGCTTTCTGGTCTGTCTTCATAGAGAACACGTTGGGCCGGTGATAACCTTTGTGGGGCATTTAAAGTGATTCAGCAGGTTTACAGGCAAGTAGTGTCACAATAACATAATGTTGATTCATTTTAAGTGAGTGTCAAAGGAAAGGATGGCTGTGATCAATGCTGCAGTCATTTGTAATTCTTCCTGCATGAGTCATGTACTGGAACTATGTGTAAAGGTTTGTTTCTCTAATATCCTCTCAAAGAGACCTTGTTAGGTAAAGCATGTACCAGCACTGTGTTGTAGGTAGATTCCTATGTCCACATCAGAATCCAAATTCACATTGAGACATGGCACACATACCACAACCTGCCGTGTCTCAGCAGCAATGTTCCCTTTTTAACAGAGAACATCTAATACACTGGTCACTTTATTAGGTAGACTCAAGACTGCTTCAAGGTTTGACACATTGTGTCTTCAGAGAGGCCCTTCTGCACACCGCTGTTTTAAATATTGGTTATTTGAGTATTTGTGGCCTTTATGTCGGCTTAAAAAAGTCTCTCAATTCTCACTCAGTGCTGCTGTTCACTGAATTTTTTTCACAAGCCTAGCTAGTGAAAATATCCTATCGGTTATTTATGAATTGCTGGAACTGCATCTGGCACTAACACCACTACCCGGTCGAAGTTGCTTAAATCACACTTCTTCCCCCATTCTAATGTTTGATCAAACAACAACACGTCTTGACCATGTCTGCATGCTTTACCTATTGCGTGGCAGCTACATGTTTCACTGTTTGGCTCTTTGTATTAACCAGAGGCAATTAATATGGTGGCCGGTGAGTGTGTATTGAAGGATGCTACATCATCTGATTCATGGGTTCCTTAACGACAGCAGAACCCTTACTCTGCCATCTTTCCCCAGGCCTCTGGTGTCACTGTCAATGATGAAGTCATTAAGGTCTTCAATGACATGAAAGTCAGGAAGTCGTCATCTACTGAAGATGTAAAAAAGCGTAAAAAGGCTGTGCTGTTTTGCCTCAGTGATGACAAGAAAAAGATTATCGTAGAGGAGGGCAAGTGGATCCTGGTTGGTGACATTGGGGAGTCTGTGGATGACCCATATGCCTGTTTTGTCAAGCTTCTACCTCTCAATGACTGCAGATATGGCTTATATGACGCCACATATGAAACAAAAGAATCCAAGAAAGAAGACCTGGTATTTATATTTTGGTATGTTTTCCTTTAATGGTAGTTTAGATGGTACAATGTTTTTTTAGAAGCCTGTCTTGGCTGGGGTGGTGTTTGGAAGGCATCCTGGATCTGAATTTTCTACCCGGGCAATGGGAACTGGCCTTGAATTAGTCCATACTTGTTGTAATGTAAAGAATTGTAGTATAGCGAGGTTTGAGGAACACAAACATGGCTGCTTCTTTGACTTGTGCCATATGCTTGTGAAATGAGAAATTCATTAAATTGTTGTCATCCTCCCTGTTCCAGGGCACCTGAGGGTGCTCCCCTGAAAAGCAAGATGATATATGCTAGTTCGAAGGATGCCATTAAAAAGAAGTTCACAGGTTAGTAAAAACTCCTGGAATTCATTCAGGCGATGTCAGAATTGGCAACGCTAAACCATTTTCTTTTGCACGACTAGCATGTCAATTGGGACCATTTCCCTGTCGGTTTTCTCTGAATAGGCTATTTCCATAGAAGTTATTCAGCATACCATTCCGTTTAAACATATAGACCCATATTTTTAAGAATCTGTGGTATCAAACATTTCCTGGAATTATGTAAGTGCCTCATTGGTTTTCAGCACAGCAGTATTCAAACAGAAGGGAATTGGCTTGATAAACCTTTTGTTTTTCAGGTATCAAACACGAATGGCAAGTGAACGGATTAGACGACATCCAGGACCGTGCCACCTTGGCAGACAAGTTGGGAGGCAACGTGGTGGTATCACTAGAAGGGTTACCATTGTAAATGTACAATTCTATGTGCCATCTGGATTCCAGACGCTTTCATCAAAGCAGCTAGTGTTTATATCATTTGATCCTAAAGGAATAGCTTTAGGCTTTTTTGTCCAAACATTTTTTCCACATGAAGGAGATCTCATTAACATATGCAAAAAAATATAGATATTTTGCCAGATGACTTTTTCAAAAACCAATCCTGGTAGTTTTTTGAAAAAACCTTCAAGGAATGATCACACGTGTGTTTTGCCAAACCAATATGAACAGCAGCACCATACTACCTGAGATGAAAAACACTCCCACAACAAAAACAAAGTTAAGCACTGTTTTTGCCACTTTGCAAATGTGATGAATAGATTCTCAGCAGTGTAGGGACATGGGAATGCTTTCTATGCCTTGACAGTCATATTCATTGCCCAGGGTTACAGCTACTAGCAAGTATTTTGCACTAATGAGGTTTTTCATATGGCTGACTTATTTATTTGAACTGTTATATCGAATCCAATATGTTATTCGACATGGCAAAACACGTAATAGACTATGCAAATAACATATACTAAGCACTTTTTTTGTTTATACACTACAAGTTAAGACAAAAAGGTTTGAGAATAACTATAAAGAATATCTGTATTTATGTCAACTATATAGAGATGTTACCTCAGTTTTCATTCCTGTTGTGCATATGGACAAGAACAGATACATATTTGACTGTTCAATTGCCGCCTTACTTTCATTTGAATGTACAGTACACCACAGTTAAACAGAGGGGTGGTGCTTGCAGTTTTTTATCACTAAAAGAAAACTAGTTAAAGAATACCAGTAAAGATGGCAATACATATGTGCATTTGGAGCCTTAAGTGGAACATTGTTTTTGAGATCGGCTGAGGAGGATGCCACTGCAATAAAACCTTGTGGCAGATTACAGAAAGTGTCCTCTGTCCTGGGTTGTTTGTCTGTATCTGATGTGTTCATCAGGAGGGTTGGGCAGCAATAAAGAAAATGCATGACAAATTTCCAAAAAGGAAATAGAAAGGATCTGATCTTTCACCCTGAGTCTGATTTGCTACATTGCATTAGTCTGTGTTTCATTTATTCGAACCTGATGTAGTGAGTGACAATAATGACATATGTTCATGGAAGTACAATGTTATTGAACATTTAGATGTAGACATGATTTCGGTCATGTAGAATTGGGAATTGTTTCAGGTCACCATGTTATTTTCAGATGTTTTTTTTTTATATGTATTGTATCTTGAGTGCTATGTAGTGCTCTTTCAACATTAACACTAACAATTGCAACTTGCAAATTTGATGTTGGTATCTTTTACTCACTAAATTCCAGTGAGCAGACCGACCTGTCCCTTCGTTTGAGCATGGTGAAGTGTGTTCCAGGAGAGACAAGTTGTGTCATCCATTGCAGCTGGGCTGAGGGCCAGGCCGGCTGTTTCTCCCGTGGAGAATTTGATCTGCAGGCAGGGAGCAATCCTCTGCTGGTCAGAGCTATTTATGGCCAACACATGCTTTTGTGTCTTGTCATCGTTGTCCACAAATGGCAAAACTGGACAAGCTTTCAAGGAGCAATGAATGGGAGGCCCTGTTATAGTAAAGCAGCCTACACTTGATCTCAACCAAGAACCCTTTCTACACTCAGAACAGAATAGAAGAAATAGGGTCGATGTTGTACACTGACTGACAACTCTCTGTCTCAACTGGATGAGATAAATGGCATAGATTGGCATTTTATACCCAACAACACAAATTTTCTGAGTGACTAGAATACAACTCTGTAAGCAACGAGAAGTACTTGGTTATGTCTCCAGATGTGCCTGGATCCTTCTAGTCTTTTGGTCAAGGTTATTAAACATGGCCTTCTATATAGATAAGTCAGACAAACATGGGCTCCTGACCAAAAACGCAAGAAATATTTACATTGAACAGGCAATCCCAAATGCTGAAGTATACGCATGTTGCAAGGTTGCTCCATTCTGATCAACTAACGGGTGGTACTCCAGGCTCATAATAACAGCCGTTGAGAGATTGCACATTAGAGAGATTGCACATTGCTGGAATTGGAGAGTTGTGATGACAAGCAAATTGCTTTGTCTAGCTCAGTTATTTATATTCAAATGTAGTTTCTCTTATTTGCATTTTCAAAGCACATTCCTAGGTGCCAAAGGCACCTGGGGACAGAACGCTTTCCCCAAAGATTCTGGCTCTGTGTGGCTGATAGCGAATCCAGAGTGGGCTAGATAATGATGAGGGTAATGAAATGTTTGGATGAAGGGCAGGTGGAATGATACTAGCTGGAGTAGCCCAATTGTTTTATTATTATCTTTGTCTTAAAAAAGTAGATGTTAAACAAAGTGCCTGTCAGCCAAGTGAGCTGAAAATAAACATTTGACCTCTCCTTTCAACAAGTCTCCACACTAACAGGCTGATCACAACTAGCCATTGCATAGTGTGTCACTTATAATTATAGACATACGTAGCAATTACTGTCAAACCTATTTGTGTCCTTTTCTCTGAACATTTTGTAACATTGCTGCTGTTTACTTAACCTGAAGTATGGCCTTTTCTCAACTGCGTTCTCCTTGTCTTCTGAAAAACCATTGAGGGAAGGGACTGCTAGCTTTCTTGCTCATTGGGTTTGAGAGGGAGCTGAGGTTAGAAAACAGTCGAGAAAAGGCCTGTGAGCTGTTTTATTTATGTTTAAATAATGGTTTATTGTAGGAAAGCTATGGTTCTCAGCACCCAAAGATTTGCCTGAATGTAAACAAGACATTGTTGTGTAAATGCAATATGTGACATCGTTCACACTTATCAAGTACCAGACCGTAGTCTAGAAGATCTTAATTTTGTCTCTTTACAACCTCTCTCAGTCTTCATCTCAAATGATACAAAGACGAAAAAAAATCAGCGCCTGGAAACAGATATCAAATTTTAAAAAGGTTAAAGAAGAGCGGACCAATAATGAAAGTTGGCCTCTCTAGCTGTTGAGGTCAAACTATTTTGTATCGTTATGAAGCAACAAGGTGTCACACTTCTGTACTGTGTCAAAACATCTTTCTCAATTTTTAGGATTGCAAAATGGAACAACAAGTCATGCTGATGCTGTGATTAGGTTACATATGACACGTTACATTGACGGTAACATTGGTTTTGTGTTTTTGTGTTGTTACAACATCTAAGTACATCAAACTCATTAAGTCACTGCCTTATTTAAATGTTGCTGGGAATGGCCTCTTTCAGATGCTTTCTTCACCAGGGAGACAAAGTCAAAGCTTCAGCTGCCTGTTAATGGTCATATATCCAGGATATTGTCCACAAAGATGTAAGTCATATTTTGTCACCTTCAGATCACAGTTCGTTGGCCTCTGAGTCATGGACAGATCCTCATGCTAATATCTGATTGACATGGTTGCACCTTTATTGCACATCAACCAGCTTGATTCAAGGGATCTACAAAAACTGAAACATGTTTAGTGTGTTAGCAGATGCTCCAATCCAGATTGAATTACATCAGAAAAGTACCATGAAACTACAGGATTCTGGCTGATACTATAACCACTAAATAGTGCTTATTTGCCGCCCCATACTATTGATCCGGGATTTTCAGCTCCCTTCCTTAAGGGGCCAAAACAGTTTTTTTTTACCTGGTGGTTAATTGCATTTACGTCGAGTCCCAGCTCTGATTAAGTTCCTTAATTAGAGGAGGAAAACCGGAAGGGTTGCAGTCTACAGGATTGGAGTTGAACAGCCCTGAAATAGTCCATTTGACTAAACTGAACGGGAGACTAAATTCGCTTTGTGTCAATGGTCCAATTGAGATATTTCTTTCTGCTTTTATCCCTTCTAATTTCAAAGATGCTGTGGCCTGCCACACTGGCCACACACGGTGTAGGTTTGGGATGTACATACCCCCTGTGAATTATTAGGTGGTGGATATGTGATTTTGAGGGTTGTCCAACATTTAGGATCTTCAAGCATAACAATGAATGTCAAAGCATCCCTCCAGATCCACAGAAAAATGTCTCACTAAACGCAGAATGAAGATTTTATCGAGGCATTCTCTGTTCCATTACCTTTACTCCATTGAAACCTGTGGGGTGAGCTGAAGTACCTGTGAGTGTGAGCTGAAGAACCTGTGGGGTGAGCTGAAGTACCTGTGAGGGTGAGCTGAAGAACCTGTGGGGTGAACTGAAGTACCTGTGAGGGTGAGCTGAAGAACCTGTGGGGTGAGCTGAAGTACCTGTGAGGGTGAGCTGAAGAACCTGTGGGGTGAGCTGAAGTACCTGTGAGGGTGAGCTGAATAACCTGTGGGGTGAGCTGAAGAAGCTGGTGTGAGCTGAAGAACCTGTGGGGTGAACTGAAGTACCTGTGAGGGTGAGCTGAAGAACCTGTTGGGTGAACTGAAGTACCTGTGAGGGTGAGCTGAAGAACCTGTGGGGTGAACTGAAGTACATGTGAGGGTGAGCTGAATAACCTGTGGGGTGAACTGAAGTACCTGTGAGGGTGAGCTGAAGAGGAGAGTCCAACATCGAGGACCAAACAGTTTCTTAATGGGTTCATTTCTCCCATCTCATCAAACACACATTATGAACTGCTGCATTGAAGTCCTCTAATACCATAGCCCGGTTAATTTTTCAGTGCATTGTGATTCAAAATGTTGAGCAATTGTGATTTCTATTTCAGTAAATACACCATCATCAAATACAGTTTTGTTGAGATGGACACTTGGGTTAAGGCAAGAACGCCACAGTCTAAGGAAGTTCCTCTATAAATGCCACCTCCTGTGGGGCTGTTGGAAGAATGTTATGGGGTCATTTTTCAGTGCCAAGCACATTACACTTTTTTATTTTTCCTGTATACTGCCATGTAACGGAAAACTAAAATATTTTTTGTTGTTAATTACATGGTAATAAGAAGGAAACATTGTTCCTTTGTACATACAGTTTTTCAGGGACTAAAAGGACCATGAGTTTTGGAGCTCACATATGAACATCATTTTGTTTGACCACCAAACAAATTGATTAATTGGGATGTTGTTGGACAATATCATGAGTATTCCTGAATGAAATATAATCCTAATTTACTGTAATTTCCATAGGGATGTATAATGCAATACCACATTCTTTTCACTTTTTGGCTTTAAAAAAAGCCCAAGAATGTTATGGTACTGTGTTTAGTGTCATTGTCACACTACATGTCAAAGCACAGCACTTTTTTTATTGAACCTATGTTTTTCTCATTTTCAGTTTTGTGATGTCTTATTCCCAATTATGGCCTTGCCTCATAGTGGCATCTCCACAGCAGGTGTAAGATGGTCAAATAGCCACCCATGCTTCCTCTAAGCATATCCTCTAAAGCAGGTCTTCTCGATCCTGGTCCTGAAGATCCACCATCCTGTAGGTTCTCTCCAACCCCAGTTGTGACTAACCTGATTTAGCTTTTAATCCAGCTCATAAGAATCAGGTGTGCAAAATTAGGGTTGGAGTGAAAACCTATGGGAGGGTAGCTCTCCAGGAACAGGATTGAGCACCCCTGCTCTAAGGCCATTGGCTGGTACATGTGTACTCAAGTAATGCGTTCCCCAACAATACAATTCAACTGATCTTGCAGAACCCAATCTTGGTTTCACCAATGTTTTGTTACCTACATATGTCTGTAAACATGGTATTAATTTATGTGCTATTGTATTTGTTAATTTCCGTGACTGCATTACTGCACTGGTAGAAACAGGCTTCTACATTTCTTGGTTGTAAGCAAAACAATATTCAGAAATTATAACAATGTGCAGCTCATCTTGTAATGAGGAGTCATTATAAGCTGTGATTGTTTCACAATCTCAAAAAGAACAGTCAACTAGCGAGCTCCTGAAAATCTGTAAAAACTAGTACGATCTCTATCTTCAAAGCCATTACACTGGGTTTTCCAATATGAATAAAAATACCCTGAAATTAACCTGATTGTCTGTATTTTTACATTTTACTTACGTTTTTGATAAATAATTGCATTACCACCTTTTTTACATAGATACAATGAAAGTTGTTTTCTTTACTTAGAATTTACGCATCTATATGTTTTTTACTATATCACCAGGGATAATTTAACACACAGAAAGCAAACATGGCTGCATTTAAAGGTGCATTCCCTTCACAGGATTATCCATCTGATAGGTATTTTCCGATAAAAAGTATCACCTTGTGAAACAACCATTGGTTTTGAATAAGAGTGACAACTACTTCTAGCTTATTAAAACAGAGAGAGCAGGGCATCCTCCCCAATCAAACTTCTGCACACCTTAACCTCATTTTGATTGTGATCTAAGATCAGGTTAGGTCACTTAGAAAAAGCAAGATCACCTTTGTAGAACTGTGTTTTTGAATAAGCTTGGCACTTTCAATGGGGTGATCATGTCACGGGAGTGCAACTTTAACAAATATATAAGCCTGACCTACTGTTCTGTAAAAGTGGAATATTGACAGCTTGGTCAATATTTTTTTTAGAATGGCTTCTGGTGTTTAGTGCCATCTTGTGTTAATTATATATATGCCATGCTTGATGTGTACATCATGAATAGTAGACAGCACGAACATTTACATTCATTCCATAACATTACTGTCTTCATGGTCAGGTTATGCATAGTAGTTTAATACACTGAACAAATACATGAATAAACCTTCTGAATAAACACTGTCCTTGGCATGGTTATAGGCATAGTCATGGAAACCCTGTTGTTTCTGAATCAATGGGTTAATCGATCAAATGACCAACTACCAACAGATTCAGATGGGTTCTAGAAATATCCTAAACCACAGGTCTTCAACACTCTCCTGCCCCCACCCCCCAGCGATTCCATCTATTTGATGTATCCCAGAACTATCATACCTAAATCAGCTTATTAAATAATTAACAAGCCCTTACCTGCTAAATCAGGTAATTGTCACACTACATGTCAAAGCACAGCACTTTTTTTATTGAACCTATGTTTTTCTCATTTTCAGTTTTGTGATGTCTTATGTCAAACACTAGTGCCAAACACTAGTGCAAAAACTAAACTGTGAGATGGTTGGGGGTCTCCAGGAGAGGGTTGAAGACTTGTGTCCTAACCAAATTTGCCCTACATTATGTATAAACATATGCAACACAAAATTATGCCTTTGTTCACAACTGTTAATCTGATAGCAGTGTGGCCTCCTTTGACTTCAACACCAGTGGCGTCACTAAGCTAAAAATTATGGTTGTGCCCTGGGTGTTTTGATCTAATTCCAAAAATAAGTAAGCAACAAGGAACTGGTGGGGTTTACAGCTCATTGGCAATATATCACAAACCACAAAGATGCCTGTTTTCTCTTATAAACCGGTAAACAACGCAATTAGAGCAGGAAAAAGTAATGTCATAGCCATAGAATATGGTCCCTCATAAACAGGGTGCTTAGAGTCCTGAATGATGATTGGCTGATTGCCATGGTATATGTAAGAAATAGGGTATGGGGGGTGTGGTGTATGGTCAATATACCATGACTAAGAGCTGTTCTTAGGTTAACAACAACAGTTGAGAAGAAAGAAGTGATGAGATGTCATAGCGGTGGTATACGGTCGCATTCCATGGCTATTTGCCAATCAGCCTTCAGGATTCTAAGCATCCGGTTTATAGGAGACCTTATACCACGGCTATGACATTACACCACTTCTTACTGCACTAATTACTTCAGCAATTCTATGACACGGATTCTTGGAGATTTTAACTATCCATCTCATTGTGCATGGTGGCAAATACACATGCATTCTCCATTTCTTACATTCCTTAATTAATGCCCTAATACTGGCGATTTGTATTTTCAATGAAGCTGTCTTTTTATAGCCATTGCTTGATTTGTGAAGGCCAATGGCATTTTGTCTCATTTCATTATTGTTCTATAGTCTTTCACATATGAGGTATTACTGAAGTAGATTATGGTGTTTAGAAATGGGACTGTACGTAAGCGTTTCTTTTAGTGTGCACTGGTTGTTGTTGAAAAGGCATGTGACAAACATTTATGTTAATACAGATATTTCGTATCCCTACGGCGGGTTTGAATGAATCTCATCCTAGGTCCCACTTTGGATGAAGCTCCACCTCTCAGATCCCACCGCGGCATCGTCACGTCACACGACTTCCTCACTACTCCACCCGCAGCAGCCATGATGGTAGGTGTTATTCACAATTTACTCTAGCCATGTAGCTCACCTTATTATTTTATATGTGCAATGATCTGACATTGATTCATAAACCTTTATTTGCGCTTTGAACGTTACTGTGGCTAATGCATGCTGTTCTATGTCGCTTTCTTTTTACATAGCAAGAAGGGCTGGACGATGGTCCCGATTTCCTCTCGGAGGAGGACAGAGGAGTAAGTTTTTTCTTAGATTTTTTTTCAGGATTTCTTAGCTATTTGCGTTTTGGTAGCGACAGTTAGCTGATTAGCTGTCTGTCATATTGGTGTTTGCCGCAATAATTACTTATCGCTTGATCTGATCAGCTGTTAGACAGGTGACACAGTGGTGTGTAACAGTAACAACAGGCGTCACATTTGTTCAACGTTACTAGCTGGCTAGCTGGCTGGTTGGCTAGCCAGATTCACCACATCAGAAGTCAGTTTACTTCATAGCTGGACCGCTAGATGCAACTGTTTGAATTTATTTGCTACCTCTTATCAATAACCATTCGTTTATTTTTAACCACTGTTCACAAGTACATTGCCTTTGCTAACTAGCAGGATACCCGTATATTTATCCACATTAATTAGCTTACTGCTATTGTTTTGAAGGCTAACTTGCTTGCTAGCTGAGCTAAGAAATGCAGTGCACACTGCATAACTCCAGAGAGGCATAATTTGACTGAGCTAACTAAACGTTTCATGTCATTGTTGGATCCAGTTGTAGCACGAAAGCTTCTTTCAACATAAGTTGAACGTTTCACTTACCTATCATTTGTATATTGTTATCCCTCCCTCCCAACACGAGGAAAACACTAGTCAAATATTCTGTGGAAGGTAGCCAGCTGTATTCTGGTAAACGTGATGATGTAGCTAATTTGCTTGTCAGTAAATACAATGCTAAATACAGACATCTTTTACAATCTTTTACAGCCTAGGGCGGTCAATGTTGACCTCCAAACTGACGCAACACTTCAAGTAGATATTTCTGATGCATTGAGTGAGCGGGACAAGGTTAAATTTACTGTCCATACTAAGGTAAGACGGTTTAGTTACTACCTCATATCTCTTCCATTTGCACTGATATTTTGCAAACGATAGGATCTGGGGTGTATTCATGAATTTGTATTCAAACCAAATATTTTAGTATTTTTTACAGTAGGCTATCTGTTGAACAAATTAAGCAAGGTCCCTCTCCATTTTGTCATTTTTAACAAAAGAAGAAAAAACCTGCAACATTTTGGCCAAATGTTCAATTGAATACATCCTAGCAGTTGCTACTATTGTAGTGATATTCATGTCAGATTACTTGCTGTTATGTTCTGTGGCTATTGATCTCTCTAGATTAATGTTGCCTCCTTTAAACTAATGTGCATTCATGCAAAATAAAGTTTTTACTCATGGAATGAAAATGAATAGAGAATTCCAGTAGTCTTTACCTGCCACTGAGAAGTGCAACCTTATGATGTAATAGTTTAATTTTCCACAGCTGAGTGGAAAGTCCTTCCAACTCTTGAGAAATTCCAATAAAATGTGGTGAATCATTGACTTGACTCTACATGATCAGTGTGATCATGATGAAATATCAAATCAGTTTTTTCATTAAGTTTTTCAAGTTCTAATTTCCAGACAGATGTTTTCACATGAGCTATCAACATGACATAATCTTCCGTATTTGAATCGGCTGTCTAGTATCACCTGTCCTACCAATGACTTGTAGTTACAATTGTTGTTTCTCAGAGCACTCTTCCTAACTTCAAGCAGAATGAGTTCTCAGTGGTGAGACAGCACGAGGAGTTCATCTGGCTCCACGACTCTTTTGTGGAAAATGAAGAATATGCAGGCTACATTGTAAGTACTGTGCTCTGTCAAGAGTAGGCACTGCAAATGGTCCTCTAAATGAATTGTACAGTATAGGGAATTATCTGCCACCTCGGGCACAGTTCTTTCTTTCAGTGTCCGATCGTAAATATTTTCGGGGGCATCTACATATTGTCAATCTTCTGTCTTGTTCATACTCCCTGGTCCCCTATCATCATAAAGTTAGCACTTTCCTGATTTAAGTGTAATAGTGATTTTCACTATAGATTCCCCCTGCCCCACCAAGACCTGACTTCGATGCTTCCAGAGAGAAGTTACAGAAACTTGGGGAAGGTGAAGGTTCCATGACAAAAGAAGAGTTCACCAAAATGAAACAGGAACTTGAAGCGTGAGTGGTTTAGAGTTAATGGTTGGGTTAATTTTAGAGCTGGGCAAAATACATAGAATTTATTTGAATTGAGTTATCAGCCTACTATGCTCTTCAAACCAGGCAGAAGGCTGTGTTC
This sequence comes from Esox niger, assembly GCA_016801105.1. Taxonomy (NCBI): domain Eukaryota; kingdom Metazoa; phylum Chordata; class Actinopteri; order Esociformes; family Esocidae; genus Esox; species Esox niger. The sequence goes on along the minus strand of JACXGJ010000823.1, from coordinate 52,304 downwards.
ATAACTTCACAGCAAATGGATTCAGAAAGTTGGTGATTGTTTATTGTGCTTTGTGATAGACTTGAAAAACAGATCAATGATTTTGCAAAAAAGATGGTTCAAATGCTTTATAAAATATATTTTTTAATTGATTTGGATCTAGCCCAAATTGTATTTTCACCATTCAAATGACTACCACTGGTTAACATTTTGGCTAAATGTTTTTTCAGGGAATACTTGGCTATCTTCAAGAAAACAGTGGCCATGCATGAAGTGTTTCTTTGCCGTGTTGCTGCCCATCCTGTCTTGAGGAAAGACCTGAACTTCCATGTGTTTTTAGAGTACAACCAAGACGTAAGTCGTGTCCTGACAACAAGACTAGCATTCCAATTCATTTCAATAACGACGGTATGGTCATGACTATATGCAGGACAGCTATGGACCAGAGTAACCATTGACAGCCTTTGAATTTATTTTGATCGAACACTTGTCCTTGATCTACTGCAGGGCCATTATGTAAACCACTGCACCACTAGGGGCCTGCTCGGCTTGTAATGTGTCAGGATTGTATGAATGTTTTAGTGATCTAAACCCATTTGTGTTCCTCATAGACCAACATACATTTGGTCCTCATCAGTTTCTCCTTACCTGATATTTTGTTCACAGCTAAGTGTACGAGGTAAAAACAAGAGGGAGAAGATGGAAGATTTCTTCAAGAACGTTGTGAAGTCAGCGGACGGTGTGTTAGTGGCTGGGGTGAAGGTGCGTTGGGTTCATGCGTTTTTGTAAATCCCTCCAGGAAGCAAATCGGGATTGAACTTTGAGTCTTACCTTTCAGAATTTGCCCAATGCTCAGAAACGTTGTTTGCATTATTAATCTTTTTAACATTTGTTTCAGTTGTTAGTCTGTTTCCCTTAATTTTTTTATTTATAAAGTTGGACATTGTGTTTTGAATTTCAGGATGTAGATGATTTCTTTGAGCATGAGAAGACATTCCTTTTAGAATACCATAATCGTGTCAAAGATGCCTCTGCCAAATCTGATAGAATGATCAGGTCTCACAAAAGTAAGTCTTTCCTCTCCATCTCAAAATCTCCACCTGCTAGGTAAGATTTTGGCTATATGCATGCATGCATTTTGATCAGTAATCCATATTAATTTAAAATAAATTATCATTAAAATTAATGTATTGCTTTATTAGTGAGTGGGAATGTGGGAGTCACTTTAGGATGATGTTTTAATGTGTGTGGAAACCAGCCTGTCTGTCTTTGTGCTGTGCGTTGTATTTTACGTCTATTTTTTGTTTTACATTAATTCGCTGACAAATTTGGAAATGGGTAAGTTTGTGCTGTTATTTGTGTTTATTTGTTATTTGGGGCTTGGTCAGTCAATCTTACAATGTTGGGGATGACAGTGGACTCACACTGAATTTTTGACTTGTTCCTAAACACATTCTTCTGGACAATATCCCAATGTTTTTATTTTTGTCCTGGATATCTTTTTATATCATGAAGAGAAATGAGTTCTATAACTTGCTGCAGTGCTGACAAAGCTTCAGAAATGTCTCCCTTTTTAGAGCTAGTCCTCTGTCATCCTCAGTGATTAATACACCTGTTAGTCTTAAACTTGAGGGCGGAAGTGATGTCCTTAAGTTTTGTAATCTGCCAGATTTCCACAACATTAAAACATGATACCACAACGTTATTTGAGAAGTGACTCACTACATATTTATAATGGTTGGAAGATTGTTTTTGTTATTGAGAATATTTGTAAAAGATGTATGCTTGCATTCTGTAAATGATTGTCTGACCATCTTTGTTGAAGTGAACAGGTTTTGAGGTGTTATTTGGATTGTCATGGGATGTCGTGTGACTTTGTTTGTTGTTGCAGGTGCTGCAGATGACATCAATAGAATTGCCTCCACCCTGTACACTTTAGGAACCCAAGACTCCACAGATGTGTGCAAGTACTGGACTAAATTATTTTCACTTTTCTTCAAACTGTCGGCAACCTGCCATGCATAAATGCATTATATATTTAGGAAAATAATCTGAAAGAATTGATGAAATAATAATTTGAGGAACTTATCTGTTTTCCAGATTTTTCTTGAAGGTCTCTGAGCTGTTTGAGAAAACACGGGTATGTTATCTACGATGTACTTTGGTAAACTTGTGGGGTCCCAGAAATGAACACTGAACCATTTTGAATTAAGAAAATAAGTACATGTTCATTATAGCCCAAAATTAGACATAAACTAGAAAACGTTGAGTCATCTAACAATTACAATGTATAGCTTGTGTCGGTTTACTTATTTCTGCTATTCTCTTGCAGAAAATAGAGGCTCGAGTGGCTGCGGATGAGGACCTAAAACTTGCTGACTTATTAAAGTATTACCTCAGAGAGTCGCAAGCTGCTAAGGTAACTAACGAACCATGCTTTTTTCAATCATTGAACAGCTATGATCATGTAGGCTGTTTTCTGAGGTATTATTGAAGCATTTCCTAAAAAAACAATACTGTTTCAACCTAGTGTTTCATCAGACAGAGCTAAGATTTATTCATTCATGTACTATATGGAACCTGCTTTTTCTTTAGGATCTGTTGTACAGACGAGGGAGGGCCCTGGTTGATTACGAGAATGCAAACAAAGCTCTGGACAAAGCCAGGGCGAAAAACAAAGATGTGCTTCAGGCAGAGACCAGCCAGCAGGTGTGCTGTCAGAAGTTTGAGAAAATCTCAGAGTCTGCGAAGCAAGGTCCTTTTTACTTAAACATTAAAACAATTTTTACTTAACATTACAATTTTTACAATTGTTATAGTTTTCCAAGAGGTATCTCAGTTGAAAATGTAATTATGGTCCCAAATTGTCCTAAAATGTTATACCCTTCAAGGGATTTTAACATATGATAGTGTTCTGTTTATTCCGGAATACAGAGCTCATAGACTTCAAGACCAGACGAGTAGCAGCCTTCCGAAAGAACTTGGTGGAGCTTGCGGAACTGGAACTGAAACATGCTAAGGTGAATTGCATTATACATAGTTGTCAGCTAAGACTTCTGAAATAATAGTACTTCCCACCTGGTTTAGGCTAATTCTGTCTCTCTGCATCTCCACAGGGTAATTTGCAGTTATTGCAAAGCTGTCTCGGGGTCCTCAAAGGAGACACTTAGATGTGTACTAAAGGTTCACTGTACAGGGTTGTCCCTGCTTTGGTCTTGTCTTAACGAAGGAGATGGAAGAGAGCATATCTGGGGTCAGTTTGTTTTCAGGATGTCTGTTCGTAGTCATCACTACAACCAGACACCAAACTTCCTCCACCATCCCCGTGAAAAACGTCAGGAAGCCGCTTTGGAATACCTGCTATGTCCACACAGCACAAGAACCTTCGTTAAATCACTTCAACTTTTTAATTGTTGATGTCTCCCAGTTTATATAATTTGTCATGTCTGTCCAAATTAATTGTTATTATTTTGCTTTATGTAATCTTTGAGGCCAATAGTTTCATTAAAACCATTTCTGTGATGCTGCTCAGTTTGAAGTTGAGCTGATTGTTACTATTATTAAAGTGTGTCACTAAAAGCCTTGTACATGTTGTATTAGTTCTTACTCAACTGCTAATGATTGTTTTAATCTTTACTAATACCTTTTCTTCACAATTCATACAAATGATGTTATTGTTTTTTATTCCAGAAAGTAATGCTTCGTATGTTTGCCTTAATGTAGATTAATCCTATCAAGTAATGTAAAAAAAAACAACAAAAAAACAATACCAACTAAAGAACATAAATGGATCAAATTCTTTGTTTTCCCCAGATTTTTTAAAGTACACTGTATATGACTGTTTTTTTCCACTCTGTGACCAAAGCTTCCATTTAATTCGATGGATGAATGCTGAAACATGATAATAATGATAATGAAAATATGAACAATAAATGATACTGTTTACCTTAGAACCACCCTGAACATATTTTATTCGATGTTTTGCGTAGTCATTATGTTGTCCATCTACCTAGTTATAAACACTTATAGGCCGTTGGGTCTGAGAAACATGGAAGGGATTGAAATGGTAAATTACCTTTGATACCCTATACACAATTTCTGCTGTTTGCTTCAAGGTTAAATGATAACATGAATTATCTTAGGCAGCTGGTATTAGGTTGTGTCACCTAAAAATAAACTTTTTTGATGAATCACTTACATTTAACATACAATATAAAATTGTGTGTAACAAATTTAATTTTGAATTGATAGGTCTTTATTTTTCATCACCTTTGTATGTCTGCTTAATTATAACCGGATTGTGAACACCCTTTATCCAACCAAATCCACAGATGCCTACCTTTGAACCCTTGTGACTTTTACTTTGAAAAAGCCACATCGGAAGTACTATGACGTG